>SGPL01000144.1:51669-62428 GCA_004802705.1 Bondarzewia mesenterica
TCGTTCCGAGTCNNNGTTCAGTCCGAGTCAGNNNTTCCNGANNTNCNTNNNNTNNANNGNNTNGNNCAGNGCTCAGCTNAGCGCNCAGTCTTTGTNTNNGTNTTTNNTTCCTGTCAAGGATACATACTTCGCAGAAATAGTTTCTCATCCAGATTCTCTACCGTAAGATTGAACCAATTCAAATGATGATTGAAATTCGAGAGATAATACACAACAGTTGAGCATAACTTACGATCCGGACTCGATAAGGGCAGTGACTAAAAGTACATTTTGCGAGGAAGGTTGGCTGAAAAGATNGAGGAGAAAGAACATGCAAGCGACAATCTCTACGCATTCCCATTTCGCATTTTCCCAGTACGCAATAGGACGGCTGCTAGACCACGCCAAGTCATGAGAGGAGCCTGCCCTTCTTTCCGCACTAAGGCCATATTGAGCTCAAATCCGTTCAGCTTCCGCCTTTCAGAGGCTGCTGCTGGTTGGCCCTCTTCCCGACGANGATGCGCANGTGAATCAGCATTTGATGCAGAGGGATGGGAAGGCACCTGCTGCGTATCAGCTCTCGTTATGACCCTCCTCATCGCATGATTCACCTCCAGTTCACCGCCATGAGCTGACNCTGCTCGTGTTTCAAGCTTATGGGAGTTCGATGGNCCTGATCTGCTACNTGCCATCGGAAGCTGCCGTCCGCCCGGCGAATGATGAGGTGGCATCTCTCCGGAATTCTGGGTAGCAGNNAGAGTATGTTCAGGACCAGAAACCGCCGTCANATAGGCCAGTTTCGGTTTNTTTGNCGANACAAGATGGTCNGGAGAGGAAGAGGCTCGCCTCTTGGTACGTGCAACAGACATGGCCGGTACGTCCACAATACCACCATTGTCGGTCGCNATGTCGGTCGAATCTTCTANGGCNANGGTTTCTTCTACGAAACTAGATGATAGGGGGGCAGTCGTGACTATGGGATGTTCGTTCGATGATGTGTGGGCTTCATAGCTGGCGATAGGCAAAGAAAGGGGAGATGAAGGGAGAGGTGGCAAAGAAGAATTTGGTAAGGACAGNGACATANGAGCTTGAACCATAACATTCTTGAGTCGAGCATGGNTCATTAGATCATCAGGTTCTGGTTGAGAACCTTTCACCGCGATATGGCTGAGCTCCTTTAGCTGAGTAGCAGTCTCCTCTGGGCAATTGGTTGGNTCAAGCGGCGGTTGNTTAACGNCNTCTTGCCTTGACGCGAGTAACTCNNCNCCCTTCTCTGCAAGCGCTGAGNGGTGGACTTCGCGTGAAATCGGAACAAGTTTAATCTCCTGAGCTTCCTCAGTATGAGATGCTCCCNCGGACCTGCGAGGTGCTCGAGGATCGTTTGGTGAATTTGACTGTTCTTGACTCTGCGACTGAGACTGAGTATGCAGCTGCGAAGCGGTGCCAGAGGTATCAGAGTTNGGAACGAGAACCTGACCTCGTCCCACCGCGTTGGTTGGATGTGGCACGAGTGCGGGNGGCGGGACTCTCCTGTTCTCCGGTCGGACGAAATAAACATCTGGCATCAAAGGTGATACCTTTTTCGCGCCATCGTCCGAGGGCGAGGGTGAACGCATCGGGTAGGAGGAGGAAGGTGTAAGCTGCCTCCGCCTCTGTGCAGGAGTCGGAGCGGAAAGAGACGACGTTAACATGTTTGACGTAGGCGGCGAAAGTTTGCTAACATCTAAAGGCGCTGGATTGGGCCGTCGCTCNGAGGNTTTGACTGGTGACAGAACATGAGACGAGGGGGCCGGAGAAAAAAGAGGGAGAGGTGAACCTGAACGCGATGATGCAGGCGAAGAGTGCATAGAACCTGCTTCGCCTTCGGCCTCGCGATCAGAGTCAGCAGCCGCTGTCTCAGACCATGAAGATGGAGTCGTCGGCTCAAGTATCGGATCCGAAACCTTTCTGGGAGGACTTCCTGGTATTGGACTCGAGAAAGAGAGTGCACGCCTTCCTGGAAAGAGCATATCAATTGATGGGATAAATTGGCGGGAATGAGTGGCCTTACTGTTGCGTTGCTTGTTTGGCAAGGGATCCTCAAGGTCCGGGCCACGCAAAGTGCTCTTCCCAGGATCTGAATACCCCAGCACTTGTGGTTTTTGATCTCCTTGAGCTTCAAGTCGAAGTTATGAGTTGGGCAAGACTGACATCTTGATGAGCGGACTTCCAAACCTTACTTGGGGCGACAGTATCCACGATACCCCCGTAGCTCTTACGCACGTACTTTTCGCTCTGCATGAACGACTTTCGAAGGAATATATGAGTGAAGCGCAGAGGAGGAAAAATGAATCGTAACTCACTTGGAAAGCCTTGGCGTGTTCTCGCTTTGAATCTGCAGTGTCTTTGCTGGGCTTCACTTTTGCTTCCGACAGGATTGTTTCAGAAGAAAAGGGACGTCTAACTTGCATTTGAGCTTGTGCATTAACGGCAGGTGGGTGAATCTGTTCCCCCTCTCCGACATCAGCTGCCACATTCTGCTGCTCTTTTTTGAGCTTAAGGATATTCCTGTTGGAGTACCGCTGTAGCCCAAAAAGTTAGGTTCACAGCACATAATCACGCACCCTTCGCCTCCGCCTTTTCGAAGACCATCTATCCACTCAAGAAGGAGATGATTGGCCTTGAGCTCCTCCGGGGAGCCGAAAACAGGCTCCTGCGCACTGCCAATGATCTCCACGCAACCAACATCGAGAGTCAGAGTTGCCTCTTTCACCATCTTTTGCACACCATTCCCTACAGGATGTCTAGTGAAGACAGGTCGAAATTTTTTGATGGAAACGATGGCACCATTAAACTGTGTTAGCCTTTTGCCTTGACTATCTTGCATGCTGGTAAATTGAACGGTGAGCAGGCCACTGAGATAGTGCAGGCACTGAAAACGGAAACCTCACTAGTTTGCAGTGTACTCTTCTAAGGCATCCTTAGTGAATCGCACCGGGACGATATATTCTTTGTCAGAAACGATGGCCCAGACACAATCATCGTTGGAAGATTGTTGAAATGTAAGGAACTGTGTCCAAGTTGTCAGTATCGAACGCAACGATAGTACGCAGAAAAAACTGGCCAGGCACCTTGGTTATTTGAACCTTTTTACTCTTCGTGTGGACGGGCGCCTGAGTGTAACTGCCGCCATAGGTTTCTGCAACATTAAGGAAGTAATCGTGGATCCAGGCACATTTTAGGGTATTGGCCATTGAAGACGAGAAAGTGCGAGGAAAGAAATTTCGCTTAGAATCTGAAGAGAGATCGCATCAATGGCTCTGTCCAAGACGCTTGAATATAACCAGCTGGCATGCAGTTAGAGCAGAAGCACCACGGCGCTCCGGCAGAGAGGAGGCTGCCGCGCCGCGACTGTGACATAAAGCCGTGACAGTACGCGAGCGTTACACAGTAGTATGTGCCCGACGCACGCGGCTGCCGGCACGACGTGGCTTTTGACAACGTTCTCAGACGTTTACCAGCCCCTTGCTAGTACCCATGTGGACAACTGCCAATACAGGCTGACGGAACACGGACTGGCACAATACGTGCTCGGCGTCGTATCGTTCAATTTCTTTCTGCGACGTCGTACATAACGTTCCGCGGAGAACGAAAAGGCATGCACCAGTCTGTCTCCTTGGTGGATGCATATAATTGATCAAGAACCGACCGGCTTGTATCACAGAGTTGGGGAAAATTTTGTCGAGAATTTGCCTTAGACTAAGTAATAGTCCTAGAAAGAAGTCATGCCCACAGCTCATCTCGCTCATGATTTTGCCTCTCCGCTCGTCGAGAATGAATGGACACGAACCTTGGCTGGCTTGAACCGGAATAGACGCAGGCCCGCGTAGGATACTGCGTGTCTGACTCAAGCTCGAGCAATAGGCAATGACGGCGAAAAAAAAAAACGAAACAAGTGAACATCAGATATTTGTCCAAGCAGGCTGGTTATGGATAACGTCGTTACAATGCAGCTTGGGAGGTCTCGTTGATATCGTCGATGTTCGGGCGAGTCGTCGACGGAAGGAGTGAAAGAACAGCGCCCGGCTTTAATACCTATCAACTTAAGTCTTCTGATCTGATCGAACCTTTCATCCACAAAATCTGGGACAAAAGTACTCACAGCATGCTGTACTTTCTCTGCCCGGGTTCAAAACCATGGGAGCTTGAAACGAAGGTTCTTTTCACTCACCAAGCGAATCGCAACCCCGTATTGACCTCATGAAATTGAAAAGATGAAGCACGTCAATGGTATAGATTGTTCTATCCGATGTCGGCCTTTCTAGTCCAGCACGGCATACTTCTTCAAGTGTTCTGGGATGGCCTCTTCCAATCCTTTCGACTGCAGCCACTTCTTAGAGAACAGTCGGCTCTGGTACCGGTAAGCACCATCACAGAGGATGGTCGCTATCGTTTTACCTGCAAAATATGTCAACAACATGCACTGACAATCTAACGCTCAAAAATTACCTGGTCCGAGCTTCTTCGCCAATTCAACAGCAGCAACGACATTCAAAGCAGAACTAGCACCCAAATACAAGCCTTCCGTGTCCAACAGATCGTATACCATTCTGATTGATTTTTCATCAGGAATGGTCATAGCGCCGGAAAGTTGGTTCACGAATGTGCCAAGGTTGTTCGTGATACGGCCCTGGCCAATACCTGAAACCCAATTCGTAAGTTTCTCCCTCCAAATGAACATGCAGCCGGACGTACCTTCCGTGATAGAGCTACCCGATCTCTCCTTCAGCTGTCCACCACTGGCCACGTAGCTTTGCAACACGCTACCGGGTGGGTCGGCCAACCATACTTGCGTCTTCCCAGCACTTTTCTCGCGCAGATATTTCCCGATACCAGCCAATGTACCGCCCGTACCCGTTGCACAGATGAATGCATCGACTTCACCGTTTGTTTGCTCCCAAATCTCAGGACCCGTCGTGCGGTAGTGCGCCTCTGTGTTCGCGGTATTGTCGAATTGGTCCGTCCAAATCGCATTCGGAATGTTTTTCGCATAATCCCGTGCTTGGTGGTTGTAGTTCTGCGGGTTCTCGTATGCAACGGCGGGAACAGGGTGCACTTCTGCACCCAACATGCGCAGGAGATCGATTTTTTCTTGACTCTACACAACATTATGATTGAATTCACTAATTCCGCAAAAGGTCACAAAAGAAACGCACCTGAGTATTTGGCATAAAGATCACACATTTGTATCCCTTAGCTCTGCACACATGGGCGAGGCCAATACCGGTATTCCCAGCAGTCCCTTCAACAACAGTCCCGCCTGGCTGCAAGCTAGAACAAGGGTCAACATTTCACCATCTCGATACCACCGGGACGAAGACGTTAACAAAGCACGCACCGACCTTTCGCCTCAGCATCCTCGATGACCCCAAGGGCAGCACGGTCCTTGACGCTACCTCCCGGGTTTTGGAATTCAGCTTTACCATAGATATATGAACCAGTTTTCTCAGATAATCCTTTCAGATAAATCTGATAAAGTTCATCACATTGACTTTACCGGACGAAATAGAAAACGAAATGAAGGACGAACGAGGGGAGTATTCCCAATTGAGCCAGTGAAACCATTGACGGCCCTTGATGTGAATCCACGCGCTGACAACTTCCAACGCAACGCCAACATTGTTGTGCTGAACTTGTATGGGAGAATTTCAAGGACAAAGTTGTGTAAGGATGACTGTAAGGCCTGATATATAATACCTGAGGCAGGAAGGTGACGGAGGCCGGAGGGGTTGTAACGGTTACTGTCGACGCAATTCTCGCGCAATAGTCATATGTAGGCTCGACCAAACCCTCTCGTAATGCTAAGTCATAAGCCGCATTCATCAACCACTCAAGTAGCCTCGAATGAAGTCATTGAGATCGATATAGTAGCAGCGCCTTGGCGTGTTCTTTGGGGTAAGGTGAGATTCTTAGATTCTAGATGAACTCAGAGTCAATGCATCATAACTTACTGTTGACGTTACGTCAAAGTCGTGCGATGCAGAGGCCCGAGTCCCGCAGCTGGATCTAGCAAATGATTGCAACTGCGATCTACAGTTTCTCTCCCCCGAGTACTTACTGTGATGTACGTACGATACTTGCCGAGAGTAACTTACATAGAACAAAGTTATAATGAGTGCTGCATGACCAACGACTTTACTTGTCTTGGAGCCGGCTTTGGGTCACTGTCAAGTAGCCCGACGGTCGACAGATCCGGAACAACAAAACTGTGTAGACGGCTGCATACGCACGACTGGAGAATCTTTGCATATACCGCGACGATACAATCCCCTGCCTCCTAGCAAAACCCCATCCATTAACAGATAATTAGCGGACCAAGTAAAGAGCGTGTTGAGAGCAAAACCGAGATGGGAAGAGTTCGAGACAAGTGGGAGGCGATTCGATAAGGGCATAGAAACAGACTATATCTGTTCGGCGTGGACGGGTCGTAGAGCCATAAGCCAGGTAAGAGAAAGCAGAAATGGTATGGGGTATACTGACGAGAGAAAATACTATGAACATAGCGACGACTCCGAGAAAGGAAAATCGAATAAGGATGCGAATAAAGGTTCGGTAGCGCTCATGGCTGACGCTTCTTCACGTTCTGAGATAGCCATTGCAATCCTTCAAATAAGCCCTCACCCGTTGTTGCGCAACTGAGAAGCAGAGGTTCAGTTGCTAAGGTCTTGGGCAGCCGAGAATGAAAGCACTTACCTTGGGTGCACGTACCAGGATCGGTCGCGCATTCGGTGCAGTCCTAACTTCTCCGTAACTTCTGCTGGTGACATAGCTGGAGGTTGAATGTAAATCCAGGCCACTCGGGAAGGAAGGACCGAGAAGCATACACACCTCCTGGCAGATCCTGCTTGTTCGCGAATACGAGCAGCAGACACTCCTTCATTTCTCTGTCGCTTAGTATCCGATGAAGCTCCTGCTTTGCCTCGTCTATTCTCTCCCGGTCCTGACTGTCCACAACGAAGACAAGACCCTGCGTGCCGGTGTAGTAGTGCCTCCACAGAGGCCGAATTTTGTCTTGACCTCCAACATCCCACACGTTGAATTTTACATTCTTATAGGTTACAGTTTCCACGTTGAAACCGACTGAGGACACACGTCAGCGCCAGCAAGACAGGATAAACGTGGGAATAGGAACCTGTTGGAATGGTGGTGACAGATTGGTTCAGCTTCAGCTTGTACAGGATGGCTATATCACGAAATGTTGAGATCCCTTAGCGGAAGAGATAGGTGGAATGACATACTGGTCTTTCCAGCTGCATCAAGCCCAAGCATCAATAATCTCATCTCTTTGTTGCCGAAAATCTTGCCTGCAAAGGGAAATACCGAGATCAACAATGGACGGATGACAATTCTTGAATCATGCGACTCACCAAGAGCCTTCGAGAGGTTAGCACCCATGTTGACTGGATGTCAGAGTAAGGTAAGGAGCGACGAGTAGGTAGAGGAATGCCTTGAGGCGAGGGGAAGTCGAAAGACGAATGGAGATGAGTGTGCCAGGAACTTTGTCACTTGCCACCGCATAGTTTAACCTTCGGGACCCCGGAAAACCCCTGCATGCAATGCGTCAGTTCCCACCGACTATCAATGATCCATGGTGTAACACACGCTAGCACACGCCACTAAGTACAAAACTATTGCTCAAATATGACGACCATACATTATAGCACGCTTACGCCGGGAAAAAAAAAAGCAAATACATAACAGAACAGGGTATACTTACGCGTGCATGATCGCGGACGATGATATCTAATAACAAATCCCAAAGAACCAGAAGTACAGTAAAAGTAATCAGTGAAACCCAACCCATCCTTGGCCTATCCCGACGGTACACCCGTGCGCGCGAGCTGGCTCTGACTGAACACCTTCAACCAGCCCTC
Source organism: Bondarzewia mesenterica (assembly GCA_004802705.1). NCBI lineage: Eukaryota > Fungi > Basidiomycota > Agaricomycetes > Russulales > Bondarzewiaceae > Bondarzewia > Bondarzewia mesenterica. The sequence continues at coordinate 59,562 of SGPL01000144.1, forward strand.
ACCCATATCCGACCTCAAAGCCTCAACCCGCGCCCTGAACGCATCCACATCTTTCAACTCCTCCGTCACCGGTCCCGTCTCCACAGCGGGCGCCTCAAAGACAGAAGCGCTGACGCGGGCCCGTCGCGCAGCAGATTTCTGAGTTCGGACACTGCCCGTGCGGTCCAACAGAGATTTGGTCGGGCATCGAGGAGATTCGAGGTCAGTAGACAATGCATGCTCCGTTTGTGAACGTTGGTGTCGAACCCTGGGCAAAGTGCCATGCGCCACGGTTTGCTGCGCTAATGACGAACGGAGCATTGCCGCAGCGTCAGGATGTGCAAAAGGCGAATTGGGTCCCTTCCCGGTGACTTCTTCACGACTGTCTACCATCCCGCTTGCCGTTGAAGGCCGCGAAGGACCCGCCGCTGAGCTGCCGTTACCTCGATCGCCGTCTCCCAGATCCACAATCCGCTTATTCTTCTTCCGCTTTCCCTTGCCAACAACGGATGGTGCCAGGTATGGTGAGGCATTACGGGAGGACATTGATGGGGGAAGCGTCGGACTGCTCGACGAACTTGCGCCATTGGTAGAAGAGAGTCCAGGCGAAGCAGCTGCACCAACGGGTACGATGGGCGGGGAATTGATCTTTGGAAGAGGACGAGAAGATGTCATCTGTTCCGACGGGGCCGTCGTGAGGTTTTTCTTCTCGTAGAAGCCTGCTGCCGTCCCATCAAGCAGGATATTCTTCCCCTCCTTCCAGAAAACATCAAAACATTTGACGCGGTAGGCAGCCTCGAATTCGATAAAAGGGTTCCCTTCAACCCATACTTCGACAATATTGGGTAGGGTAGCTAGTCTTCCGACTTCGCCGCTCTCCTCGAGCAAATTATTGCGAATGTCAACTCGCTCCAATCCCATGAGTCTCTCAAGACCACATATAGACTCCAGTCGGTTATGAGACAGATTCAGAGTAAGAACCTGTCCCAGCATTTTGTAGATACCGAGCACAGAGTCAATCATGTTATCGGAAAGGTTGAGAGAAATGAGATTATAAAGCGTGGAGAGGCCCGGTGGAACGGATACCAGTAAATTTGAGGACAAGTCAAGGTGCGTCACAGAGGTGAGATATGGGAGCGGTGTCACAGGAAGGAAAGTCAAAGCATTATCTGCCAGAGATAGATACCGGAGGAAAGCCCATTTCGAAGAGGGCAGCTCAGAAGCAGTAAATTCAGGAGGTGAATGAGGCATAGCGCTTGTATCTGTGTCTTCTGCTTCCTCAAAGTCTTCGGATATTGATTCTGGAAGTCGAGTGCTGTGAAATGAGGATTGCCTCGAAGGACCGCGGCTGATGTTCCTTCTCCGACCGGTCTCTGACCCTTCCCTTCGCGCTTGGTCGTCCGCCACGGCATCGATGAACACATCTGATACATCATTCAACCCACTCTTCTTGATCGTCAAGCTCCACAGGCTCTCCGCCAATTTGTCCCACCCCAACAGTGCCCTCGGGTCGATATCCACACATTCCAGGCTCTGCAGGTTCTTGAACACGTTAAGCGGCAACGCATTCTCATTCGGAGGATCGTCTGCCAGCTCGGCAATGTTCTTCGACCCAGGGGCATGCAACGAGAGCGCCGGCATCTTCGTGAAGCTGCTGTAAATATACCTGAGCTCCTGGTCAACACTCGGCGGCTCCGGACGCCCCCACCAACCGGCACCAAGCGAAAGGCGTGAAACGGCTGAAAGAGAAGAACGGATGGAAGAAAGAGACATTGTTTCTGCCCTGTCACCGTCGGGGAATATCTTGACATAGTTCATCGGCCGGGACGGGCTGTCCACCTTTATGTCCAATGACCCGATATCGAAACCTGCTCCCTCCAGACGCATGAGGACATAGAAGAGGCGGTGAGTGTCAATGGAAAAAGCCAGAGACTTGGGTGCATTATTCGAGGCCTGCCCGCCATTGTCTGCAGCGAACCATGAGAGGGGATTAAAGGCGGATCCAGGGGTAGGGGTAGGCTTCCTCGAACGCCGCCGTCGTTGGAAGCCTGCCTCGGCGAGACGAGGTTCATTAGTGCGAATAAAAGATGCAATCCGTCGTAAATATTCGTCGCCAGGTTCAAGCCCCATGGTGGTCGCGTGTGGAGGAAGCAACAGGCGGGGGATTGCACTGTATGTCCAGTGCAGTATGCCAGTGTGTAACCTTGGTGTAACCGACTTCCCTCTCCTTGCCGCAACCTGCAACCTTTAGCCACCCAGCATTACGTAACAGTACTCATACCTCCAGTCAAGGAACGCGTCACTTCTCCACTGCTTCAGCCATATCCATCGGTGCGTCACCTTCGTTTCGAACATTTGGCACGATCAAACTCATCCTTCCTGATCATTTTGTGCTCTAGTCTGTGGTCGACATGAAAATTACGGTAAAAACGCTACAACAGAAGGTGTTTCAGGCAAGTGCTGCACCGATGCCCTACACCCTTGACCATGAACTTATAGAGCCAATCTAGGTCGATGCGGAGGGTTCAGAGACCGTGGGCGACTTGAAAAAGAAGATAAATGAAAGTCAAGGTCATCCCGTAGAGAATCAGAAGATCATCTACTCAGGTGAGAAGCCATGGATATGCTCAAAACCCTCACAGTGCTCAAGCAGGAGTCCGTTCACAGGCAAGGTTCTGCCAGATGATAAGACCGTGGAGTCATGTCAGATCAAGGAGAAAGACTTTTTGGTGCTTATGGTGTCCAAGGTATGGTCATACAATATCCATGCACGCTCGTAGATTCATGCGCTTTGCTTTGATCCTCAGCCTAAGCCCGCGCCTGTTGCCTCAACAAGTACCACCACTGCTTCGACGCCTGCAGCACCGGCTGAAGCACCCGCTGCTGAG
>SGPL01000145.1:783-62097 GCA_004802705.1 Bondarzewia mesenterica
AGTNGCNNNGNNNGTNNCGGANTGTNNACGANANNGGCTGTGCTCACGNNCNNNATTCAGCTGTTGCTCTGATCCACTCATCCATTAGNCTTGCTTTCGACTCCGTTCTGCGCGATTAACATGGATGAATGTTCTGGATTCCGTAAGNCTCTTTCTGAAGCTTGTCACATAATCGTNCTCGCTGGTGCAGGATTGTCTGCAGGGTCAGGTGAATATCCATCATATCCTGCGCTTAAATCCGTCCTTCATATTCCTCTGTCGAAGGTATTCCCACNTTCAGAGGTGCAGGAGGTCTTTGGAGGAAATATGTAAGTTTTTTATCGCATCGATCAGCGTAAAGCACGAAATCGAGTCAACCGTCGTGCAGGATGCGATGGCCCTCGCCACACCCGAAGCATTCAAGGAAAATCCTGGTCTTGTCTGGCAATTCTACCATTATCGGCGCGAGGTGTACGTCAATGCCTTCTATGAATGGGACTCGAACTACGCCCACTCACGTTGCCACTGGGCATCGTTTACGACAGTGTACTCAACGCTCAACCAAATGACGCTCATCGTGCCATCGCTCTACTTTGCTCCTCCCCGGATGCTCTCAACCGTATCGCGCCCTCCGCAGTCTCTTTTCATCTTGTTACACAGAATATCGACAACCTNTCCACCCGTGCGCTTCCCCTAGACGCTCCACCCTCCGCACATCCGATTGAGATGCACGGCAACCTCTGTCGTGTCAGGTGTACAGCGTGTGGCTCAGTAGAGACCAACACTGACAGTCCTATATGCGCTTCTCTTGCAGGAACTGAAAAGTTTTATGACAACACAGATCTTACCGATAAAGAGCCGTACATCGAAGAGAAGGACTTGCCGAGATGTACGAAATGCGGCGGACTGGTACGACCTGATGTCGTGTGGTTTGGAGAGGGCGTCCAGAACTTGGAANATATAGCAGAGATGTTGGACAAGCGGTGTGACCTCTTCATCGTCGTCGGAACATCTTCAACGGTGAGCGATTTNAGCNNTTTANGTCTTGCGACNGACGGNAGGATNTTGAAGCTTTTGCTACTAGGTGATGCCAGCTGGTGTNTTCGCAGATGTGGTTCGAGACCATGGCGGAAAGGTTGCCGTGTTTAACATCGAGCGCACATCCGCTGACCGCAAAGCTGACTTTGTGTTNCTCGGCCCTTGTGAGGAGACACTGGTAGCAGCGCTTGGCATCAATGATGAGGCNNANATTCAAATNCAATAGTCGTACTTTTGTTTTCATAAGACNGATGTGGATATCCTCTTGTTTGCCAACNGATATCGTTGGNTGTGATAACACGGGTGTGTCATTTTTCCTGGCCAGCATCGTGAATGTTTTACGTACTCTCCGCAGTCTTGTTTTCCGCATTCAGCTACCTGTTCTTTTGTTCGTTATTAGGTTCGAGTCAACAGCCCACGTTAGCACATGGGTTTCATGTTCTTCGGTGACTACGAGTCAGGATGATAGAGGTGTGTGAATATATCATCAAATGGCGTACTGATTTGATGCTGGGGAAGCATAGGGTCTTGTTTTCCGGGCCATCGATATCGGTGGACACGGCCGGACTGCGATACGAAGGAAACACGTGGACCTAACTTGATATAAATAAGTGAACCAACTGAGGACATTCGTAACTTCATACTCGCATACTCGCTCCTGTTACTCGCCTTCCCTTGCCACTGTCAAATCATGACCGACAGTATGTCTTTTTGTCATCATCTCGCTTGACGTGTTCTGTTTACTGATCTAACTTGCAGACTATACGTATTATCTGGACCTCGTTAACGATGCCGATACCAATCGTGTTGTCGAGACCTTCACATTTTTGTGTTCTAAGAGCATCACAATGTCAGGTTCAATCATGTATCATTGGCGAATTTACCTCAAGCTGGAGCCCTCTTCGTCATCAAATACCATGTCGGTCGAACTTGACATCGTTCCCGTTAAGCCAGACGGCACCGGCCTCCTCACAGGTGCCAGTAAGCAGTACATAAGCTCCAGAAACGAGTTTGCGGCCATTGCATTCAATGCTGCCGGCAAACCGACTGTCAACAATATTGTCAAGCTTCTGTTGGACAAGGGTAGGGAGAAGTATCTATGGGACACATCAAGCGGTAGCGGATGTCGCTGGTGGTCTCAGATCGTTGCGGATGATTTTGAAGTTGAGGGCATGATCGGAACAGGATCCAGGGATGTGCTTGCGGGGTTCATGGATGAAACGGCGAAGAGGGATCCAGATCGTATGCCTACCCCTGCACCGAGGGGCACATTCTTTTGAAGTTTGCCCTCGCCACCTGATAGAGCTGTTGGATGTAACTGTTGATCATGGAGGATGCCCTTGTTATTGTTGATACTTATACATATCCGTGACATTACAGGCCTACAACAGTGACTAGAAATTGTCTATCATCTTGATATTTTAACTTTTACGCCAACTTCACCGGCATTGATGTACCATCCGACAAGTTACAGCAGTTCAGATTTCAAATTGTCTAGAATTGATGAAGTGTGCTATTGTTCCCCGATTAGTTTTCTTCACAAACTGTAGAACCATGTCCGTGCCAGTGTCATGTCAGAGAAGCTTGTACTAGCATTTACATCCCCTGTATGGCAACCGGGACTGGACCGTGAAGTATCTGAGAACCAGATCTTCATCAGATCCTCGGTCTGAGCCACGAGGCTTACCTAATGCGAAGAGACCTATACCGTTCAAATTCAACTGGTACACTTTAAATACCGCTTTATGCATCGGTGACCACTGAACTTTCCCACTACAGGCAAGGCCAATATTGAGCTCTGTGGCCCAACTTTGGACTGTGTTCTTCCAAGGTTCCAAGGCAGAACGAAGTTCAATTTGAACCCTCAGTGCAACGGTGAGTTCGTTCTAGTTTGATTTCCCAACACGTATTATTCATAGTCGAACAGATATGACCCACATCGTACCCGTTCGTGATGAGAATTTCCCAGGATATTCGGACTTTCTCGACAACACTTGGACTCAGATATCTCTTTTTGAGAAGATAATTTCAACTGTCAGTAGCTGGTTCCGACCAAGTGCCAGTGTAAGTTTATCTCGGTTGTTGTATCTGTGACGCTCGCTGACGCGATTTTTTTTTTTGGAAAGCACGCATCTTCTTCTGATGTGGATGAACTCTCCGAAGAAGAAATATTACAGAGGCTGCATCTGGCTCCAGATATATCGCATTCGAGGGAGGGGGAGTTTTTTGGCAGTCCGGGAGTACGCCTCATCGCACCTGATACCGTCGTGAAAGCGGGCATTGGCAAGAGTTATCACGAGCCTTTAACTATGGAGCTCGTCCGAAGGCGAACCACCATCCCCGTACCTGCCGTCCGACGCTACTTTCACGTCAATAACGATTCTTTTCTTGTCATGGAATATGTCAAGGGAAAAAGTGCTGGCGGAATGCTGGGGTGGCCTGAGTCTATGGCGGAAGATCTCCATCGTCTGGACGCTCCGAGGGTATATCCGGCAATTACGCCGCGTGCGCACGCGAAGAGTCGAAATTCCAGGGCCTGTGGGTCCCAACGCGCCCACAAAGTGCGAAGGGCGCTTCTTCTCCGACCACCTGCAAGAGCTGTTCGCGTCGTATGCAGATCTCTCAGCATGGTTCGCCGGGCGTGTCCGCCTGTCTCAAAGCCTGAAGTTCACTGGCGTAGGTCCCAATCAGAGACCGTTCGACGACTCCGCGCCTCTAGTGCTCACGCACCAGGACTTGAGTGTGCACAATGTGTTGCTCGGGGACGATGGAAAGGTCTGGTTGTTGGATTGGGGTTGGGCCGGATATTACCCACGGTGGTTTGAGTATGCGGGGATGATAGCCTATCGAGAGGATTGGATCGGTCACCGCGCGTCAAAACTGTGGAACTTTTTTCATCCCGTTCGTTGCAGGTTTTTACAGGCGGCAGACGCGCTTCTTGGGCGCGGTGATGTGGACGATCACTACTGGGGCACGTATACCAGCGCCTCCAATCCCATAGCAAGCCGCCTTCGCACGATTGCACAGGAATTTGAGTGCTGCCTTTGAAAATGAGTTATCAATATCTACCTCGTTGACTCCCCTACCACTTACGTCGATTTTCTCCACCAGAGTTCGTTAGTATGGGTATCAGCGTCGACGTACTGCGATAATTTCACTTTTGCTATTTTCTTTTTGCGCAAACGGACCTGTTGTTGGGAGTAGCCGACATCACCGCGAATAATCACGCACGGCAACAGTCACACGGCAGACAGAGGCTATTTTTTGCACACCTGCTGTCTCAGATAGGAATGATCATGTGCAGAAGAAGTGTGATGGACATCCAATAAACCAGTATGATAATACAGCAAAAGATTCTACATCATCGGCGTCACTATCGTACAATTCCATACCGATGAGTTGGGTCCCTTCATTAGAAGAGAAGGAATCCACATGGGATCATCCTAGGGGTAGAAAGGCGAAGCTCGTGCACTGAGGGAAAAATAGATTGTTAAAGAATGCTGTCGAATATGGGTAGGAGCTAAGAGAGGTACCTGACATGGCTCATGACGATGGCTCATCATCATTACCTGCAGAGCCTGCATCGGTCTCCGGAACATCTCCAAGTGCAGTGGGGTTTGCGGTCTTTGTAGAGGTCAACGGTGTGGACTTCTGCGGCCCACGAGAACGAGAACGCGATTTTGATTGAGGAGACCGTGCGATATTTCCGACCCCGCCTCGCCCGGACGAACGCTAGCGAAACCAAGGAAACGGGCCATTGTCAGTGCCAGGATAGATAAAGACAATATACCATGACGCACAACCGTGGATGAACGAGCATCATCGCTGCTCCGGATCACGGAGTCTTCGTACTCTCGCCCGCCATCATCTTCGAGAGATCCTGCAGGCCTTCGTCTTCCATCTCCTGAAATATCACGAGATGGAGAGTGAATATTTCCTGCTCCTCCACGCCCGGTAGAAACGACCTGCTTCGAAGGATTTTATTAGGAACCGCAAGCAAGTTGTAGGGATTGAGAGAGCATACCTGTCCAGTGCCCACAGGGGAACGAGGCTCCCTTCCCCTTGTCACCGAAAAGTCGTCCGGGCCATCAACACGCGGGGACGTATGCTCTAGAGAAGCAGAGGATGGGCGAATGTTACCGACTCCGCCTCGTCCAGAAGAATGCTAAAACGAACAAGTGAATACGGACATCTAAGCAAGGAGGATGGGAGCGTACGAATTCACGGCCTCTGGAGACTGATCGCTCTTTGAGGAGGCTGGCAGTATCGTCGGTGGCCTCTGTATGAACGGAGCACGTCAGGGATCGGTGACTTATAGGGACTCTGTGGACGGCGGGACAGCTCGCTAAGAAGGTTCTGAACGTTGTGAACCGTAGGCCTGGCGGGCCTGCCAGCAGTGGCGATAAGCGCAAGCACTGGACTAGCGGAGAGATAAGGAGTGTGGGGCAAGCGCGATAACGACCCAAAGTCGGCGGGGTCTCCTTTTCCCGTTCAATCTATAAAACCTGCCTACCTTGGCTCAACCTCTCCTTCTCCACCGCCGTCAACACAGTCTCTGTTGTGCTCGCGCTCTCTCCGGTCAATACTCTGCTCAGGCGGGCCCCAAGGGCACTTATCTGCTCTGCCACTCCTTTTTTAGATGTCGGCGATGTCTCTCGGTCGGCCATGCTTGTGGTTGGGTGAGAAATGGAGGTATGTGTCTCAGGTTGAGGGGTGATTATGGGAGGAAGGGGTCGCTGTGCTGCTCAGGGTCTCACTCGGCTGGGTCTTTTTTGTGTGCGCACTGCGCCAGTCGCGCCACCAATTGCGTCTCTCCTCTGGGATCTAGCGTGATCATTTGACGAACAACGCCTTCCTTGGAACGGCTGTCAGTTTACCCAAGAGCAGCCCTCCGCGCCCACGTGAGTCTTTCCGAGTCCCCTACCGGTCGATCATCCTTCAAACGTTCTCCTCACAAACTTCAGATACCCATTTACGGCACGCTTCAACGAACGTTGGAAGCTCGTTGGCGCGCGCGAAGAGTCGAAGCTCAATAGAGCTCAATTTACTTCACACCGACACAAACTTTACTTCCACAGGTGACCAGGACCTCAAACGCCTTGAGGCAAGTTGAGCTGGCCAACCTTGGGCAGTGCGCCGTCTCGAACGTGTCCCGTGCGCGACTATAACCAGGAACCTTGCATGTGTCTCGTCATCTTAGCACCGCTGACCGCGTCACACATGCTCAATCGATTTGTCCTGTCCTTTACGGTCTGGCATGTCTGGTTCCAGCTGGTCCCCCACATCGACGATGATGACGTTTGAGGCACAACTACACCGGAAGTAGATCCCTTCGTCTCTCCTGTCACCGGCAAGCCTTGCTCAGACAAAAGTTTGGTTTCTAGTTTGAACAAGCGCCTCCCCAGGTTATGTCCCGTCCCGATCTGAAGTAAATACCCTGTGGGACAAAATCACACGGGACTTGCATCGATTTTATCTGATCCAGGTGACAGATCTACGAGGACGGCCTAATACAGGTCATACAGCAACAAAGTTTGTGCGGTTAGCGGTTACGTCTGGTGACGGGGAGCTATTCTTGGTCCTGAGTCTGCTCAGAAGGTTGACTCGCACCATACAGTACCATGCCGAAGGAGTCGCACGTAATTGCATCGACGAATCATACTGTGTACAATTTATCCCATGGTCAACAGTTTTCCCAATTTCTTCATATTATAACGCCACGGACATGATAATTAGAATGTAGCCTCACTCCTACTCATAGACATGATTCATACATGATCAACCGTAAGTCGATCGCGGTCTGTCAGACGAACATACGATTCCAGTTGCAATAAGGGAAGTGTCGTGAACATTCATAATATAAAGTAAAGGGCTCAAGACTACGAAGGAGGGGGAGAAGACGGCAGACAGACGGATGTATTCACCAAAACAAAGGATGGGAGGACAAGCCATGCAGAACGACAAAGCGAGTGACAAAGAACGAGATGGCGAATAGGTAGCGACAGAAAAGGCGTATAGGACGCACATGAGGCAAGGACAGGGATGACGAAAAAGAGACGAAAAGTACGACGATGGCGCGCACCTTCCGTCATTCCGTTTTGACACGCCATAACACCGCGGCGGCGGCTACACCAAGTATTAACACTCCAACCGCCGTCGATACCTGCGTGAAGTGTGATCCCATCTACGCACCGTCCCACGTAAGTAAGGCAAGGATGGCGAATGGAATGGACAACTCACCGGATCTAAATGTCGACCTTTTGAGTGGACGATAGTGTCAGGGTTGTGAGCACCGGCGTCATCTTCAGTCGTCATTGTCGTCGTAGAGCCCGTCGAAGCCTCTCGAATTGAGGAACCCGGCGAGATTGGATACTGACCTGCCAGTGACACCCTGCCCTTACTGTCCATATCGCCGATGACATGAGCATCCAAATCCGAATCATCGTGTAACCAAGGCGTATGGTGCCTTGACCTTGGCGAAGCTGAAGGGCGGGGAAGGAGCTGATCGAGCGGAGGCTTCTCATCCATAAAGGTCATACCCTCTGACGAGCTCGTACAATCTCCATCGTCCTTGGACCCTATGGAATGTGATCGGGAACGACCTCGCGACGAGGCAGAGCGCTTTCTCCGCTTGCCAGAGTTGGATGAAATACTTCGAGGACTTGGTGGTGTGACCAATCCAACACCATTTCTGGCGCTACCATTCTGCTTCACCTGGTATTGTTGCATGATCGCCAGGCTTGCTTCAACCTTCGCAACAGAGCCGCTCATGCCCTCCTCGACCGCATGCACCCTCGCCTCCCATTCCTCACGCGCCTTACCGACACGCGCGCGCTCCTGAGCCCACTCCTCCCGTACGCCATTCCACTGACCTTCAACGCCCTTCTTCCACTCCGTAATCAGTGTCGTTATCGACGCACGGTCTTGAACAGCCTCCGCAGCATGACTTTGAATCTGCGTCTGTGACGTCTCGACAAGCGATTCCAGCGAAGAAACCTTGGACTCTAACATAGAGATCGTGTTCTGAGCAGCAGCATGCTGAGCCTGCAGTGTGCGAGAGAGCTCCAGAGCTGACTCCAGTTGGGTAGATAGGGCGTTCAGTCGTTCCTCCGACACAGCTGACGACGACACAGGTTGGTGCTGGTCCATTCGCAGTGGTGATGGAGACCTCGAACGAACTTGAAGGTGGATTTTCGACTGATTGTGAAGGTCCTCGTCGTCCATGCCCATCCCTGTGGGCTCCGGCGTTCTCGGTCTACCCAATTCCTCCCTCCGCCGTCGGTACTCTTCTTCCTCCTCCTCAGCAGCCATCTGCAACTCGTCTTCCTCCTCTACCCGTTCCAACTCATGAGGTGTGACTGTTGCAATACTCCGTGCGTCGTCATCGTCAGCGCCAAAGTCAATATCTTCATGGTCGTCCGCTCGAAGAGTCCCTGAACGTCGCCTGCCTCGAACGAGATCCAGCTCTCGCTTCTCTTCCTCCATCAGCTCTCTCAATGCACTGACCTCACGCTTGATGGCTTCGTGCTCAGCAAGCATGCCTTCGAGCGCGCGGATCTTGTCAACATGAGATGCTAGCGATGCTTGTGTTTCCTGAAGTTGAGATTGAAGGTCAGCAAGGCTAGTAGAGGACGACGGGCCTGCACCCGTTGTCGAATCTGCTGGGGGAGCGGGTTGAGATGATTGAACGGAAGGGACCGTCTGCGGGTATGGAACAAGGTTTTGCGGCTGACGAGACGATAAGCGATGTGTAATCGACGAATTGAACACATTTACCAGGTTGCCACTCAAAGTCTCATGGATCTCATTCATTGCACCAGTCAACGAATGCAGTTCGGCGCCGGTCTCGCGCGTCTTCTGAAGTTCGCCCTGGAGACGACTCAAGATGTGTTCGAACGAGAGACCACTTTTCCCCGGAGGACGCATGTTGCCACCTCTATCACTCATCTCGATAACGCCTGGTTGCTGCATCGCAGGCCTTCGCTGTGTTTGTCCAGGAGCACCTTGTGCGTTTGCGAAGTTGAACGCGGTGTTGTTTGCAGTCGAGCCGGGTTGAGTGGAGAGACGATGCATCGTCGGCACATTCTGGTGTTGCTCGATGCGAGCAGCAGCTTGTGCATCTTGCTCCGTGAGGACGCAGACGACGCGGGCGGCGACTTTGTGGTGAATGATGGTCTTGTTGTCTTCGCCGACAATATCGATCCCAAACTCCTGAGACACAGCGTCGTGAAGGCAGAACGAGTGTCGATATAATAAGGACGCACAACGATATCATCCGTCTTGAGCTCAAACGGTTCTGACTCTGCACCTTCTGCACTGAGCCTTTCGCCGTTTATGAAGGTGCCATTGGAACTCTTGACGTCTTTAATGAATATCTAAAGGAGAAGCGTATGAGACATGAGACGAAAAAATGAGGACACAAATACATACTTTTCCAGCCTCCTCCCAAACCTCTGCATGCTGCCTACTGAGAACTTTAGAATCGAAGAAACCGTTTCGTTCTCCTGGGGCAGTCTTTGCATTGGTCTGGCGACCGATCTTTACGCGCTGACTTGGAGGAAGATGAATGTGCTTCGGGATGAAAGATTCGTTTAATGGGTATAGATAGAGAGCGGGAAGAGGTTGTTGGAGATGAATAGGGGCGAATGGGGCGGGCATGGCGGACGCCGTCGACGAAGGTGAACTGAAGGAACCGTGGCGCTCGTCTCCCGCCTTTGTTTGGTTCTGCTGGCAGCAAGTAGCCCTAACCCCATCCCTTCCACGTGATGTCGAGATATCGCGAGCAGCCAATGAGCCATCTCCTAGTATCACGAACGCCTCTCTTGCTCTGTGCGCACTGCGCAGTGCTCAGTCCGTTGAGGAACGCGCCTGATTTCGGGCTGGGCCGTAGGAGGTTCTCTTGGTAACAATGCATGTTCATGAGGATTTTTTTGAAATACATCCGTCAGCAAAGCGAAGGGATCGAGTCCGAATTGCAAAGATTGATAACCAGGGCGAAGGGACTCGGCAAGATGGAAAGCCACACATGCAGATTTCAGAGACAATGACGATACACCCTGTTACACTATTTCAGGGTTTAGTATATAGGCTGCATGACGGTGGGCATTTCTCCGCGCTGAATTGGGGGTGGAAAGTAGCTACATCTTGAGATTTCTACGCTGCTTTCAAAAAGGTAACAGGTCGACGTCGCGAGCGTGCACGGAGTTCGGTGAAGCGGGATACGGGTCGGAGGTTGTTACTGGACCATGCACCACTCAATTGATAGTAAGTTGTCAGTGGGGATAGGACACGGAAATGCTGAACATTATTGTTGGCGGGTCTGAAGAGTGCCAAACCACGCGGTTGCCACGCGATCGACAGGAAATGCCTCCGCGGAAGGTAGCGAATTCACGGGTTGTAGAAGTACTGTAGTCTACTATAGCTCCCTGGCTCGCTACCTACCCTTGTTTCGCTATCGCTCTGCGCAAAATATACCCTATAAGTTCTCCGAGCCGTTCCCTTCTGATTTGTTTCACTTTCTGTGGCCGTTTCTGCTCTTTCCTCTTTCGCCGTCTATTACTTGGCCTGAATCAACCCTCACGCCCTCGTCTCTTTCTCGTTGCCATCTCCACATACCCTTTCTCCTTTCCCATCTGACCTCTCTCTAGCTTTGAACAATGCCTCCACCCTCTTCTCCGCTTGCACTCCAGCCACCATCGCTGCATGAAGCTACCAAGAAATCGACTGTTGCATGGCAGAACGATCTTGAAGCTCTCTTCCACCATGCGAAGGATCGCTTTCCAGACGTCGTATGGGACTTGCTTCCAGACGAGAACGAAGGAGGTCAGGGTGAAGAGGTCTGGGGGCACAAAGGTTTGCATCTATATGCCTTGATATTTGATCTTCCCATCTATCTCTCTGCGTAGACCTCTGTGGGTCCGAGAATTCGAGACCTGTTCTTAGAGGCTATGCGAGAGGATGCATCACGCGACGTTATTGGATGTCATGGTGTCAATGGCTGGTCTTGCCCCTGCCTTTGTTTTCACGCATACATCTGATCTTCTCAATCATCTATTCAATGTCTCACGTCGCTAAGTCTTATTCGTCCAGCTATTGTATACGCTCGTGCGCCCCCTACCTTCCAAGCAAGGTACTTCTCGTTTCGACCCGCCCCTATCTCATCTCCCGGAATGTATTCTCCAACTGGGTATCCAGCGCAGTCTGCGTTGTCGCTCGCCGCCGACCTTCCAAGCGGATCTCGTTCACCTTCGCCCTTCCGCGCTGCATCGCCCGTTCCTTCCACAAGCCAGGGTGGCATTCTCCGCCTCCCGACTTCCATTAATCCTACTCTCTTCTCGAAAGAATTGGAATACCTCTACACCGGAAAGGGATTCGGCGAGGCCTTCGAGTTCCTCTTCGATTCGGCCGAACATCGTGAAGAAGGCGACGCGGAAGAAAACAGAATCGACAAACTTCGGAAGGATCTGGTCTTCATGTGGCGATCGCGCCTCTACTCAGATGTCCGCGTCACTATCGAAGGCAGTCCGTCTTCGAATCACGAAGGGACAGTCGCCGTCTTCTCAACGCATCGTTTCATACTAGTTTCTCGCTCGTCTTACTTCCACACCGCTCTCATTGCTTGGGGAAGCTCGCCAAAGTCTGGCGAGCCTCTGAACTTGACGCTGCCTTCTCCACCCTTCACTCCTCCTGCGCTTCACTTCATCCTTGGCTTCATCTATACAGGCACGCTCATTTTTTCCAACCGATCATATGATCTCGACACGGCTTTCCATATCATCCGGTGTGCGACATATCTCTCTCTTGACACGCTCTATGACGAGGTACAGGCACGCATCGTGCAAGAAATGATGCACGGACTATACCATGCTTTCCTCGACTTTGCCGAGTACGAGCGCGTCACGGGCGGCAAATGGGGCGTTGGCGGCTGTCACTGCAAACAGTGCGCGCGACGTGTTCCTCGTGTTCTGGATTTTTCGTTACTTGATGATGTCAAGAACCCTCATATCGAGCGGGGCGCACGCCGCGCGCTGGTCGGCTTATTCGGCGAAGGCTGGTGCAATCCTGATTTTGCGCGACTGGAGAAGAAGACGCGCGAGTCGATCCTCAAGGGTGTCGCCAAGCGAACGACCCCGTTGAACATCTTTCCGTTGCTTTTTGCGGCTCAGGGCGCATTGAAGAGGCTCGAGTCGAATATTGATGTCTGGGCCGACACAGTTCGGGATATGATTATGGAGGCACGGAAGGTGATGGATCAGGTGCTGT
Organism: Bondarzewia mesenterica; assembly: GCA_004802705.1. Classification (NCBI taxonomy): domain Eukaryota; kingdom Fungi; phylum Basidiomycota; class Agaricomycetes; order Russulales; family Bondarzewiaceae; genus Bondarzewia; species Bondarzewia mesenterica. The sequence goes on from SGPL01000145.1 coordinate 13,063, forward strand.
GCATGGAAGCGGAAGAATGCTTCGAGCAGCCAGAGTGGTTAGAGTTGATGGAGCAAGATGCTGCGCGCTTTGACGATGGCGAGAAGGTGGAATGGACTATGGATGCGGTTCGACGCGGATTCTCTGATAAATGCGGTGGGACACTTTATCAGGTACGTTTTTTTTCATTCTTGTGCAAATCGCTGCTGCTCATCTTTCCCTTTCTCTTGTTAGGCCCTCGTCTCGTCCATTTTGCTACGGGCTCATGCCACGGAGCCTCAGGAGACTGTGCTGTCATCCACTTCCCATATACGCGTTCAGGTCGACCAGACGCGAGCAGACTTGCTCCGTTGGTTGCGTCGACGATGGTTAGGAGTTCGACAAGAAGGCGGGTTCGACACGTTACAGCCTTGGGCTCTGAAAGAGATCTCCGACGGTATGCCTTACACATCTTTTTTTTCTCATGCCACTTTCTTAATGTCGAGCTTTCGCTTGCAGAGATTGAAGTCTCAGTGGAAGATCTCGTCACCCCGTCATCCGCATCACCTGTACGAGGCTCACCCACGCGAACGGGACTTCGCCCCACTCTCGGCAAATTCGACGGAGACCAAGACACTGCCAGCATGCAATCGTTGCGAACCAGCGTTCTCAACCGCAACATGGCCAAACAGCACGTTACCTCGTCGCATCGCGACACAGTTCATTCATCTGCCAGCTCTATCAGATCCGTCGCTCGAAGCACCCATTCTAATGCATCACGGGCGAGCACTGTTTCCGTGTCTATGCCTCGTCGCGTGGCTCCTTCACTGGGTCCACGACCAGATTCCAAACTCACGCCGTCAACGAACTCTGTCTCTCGAGCTACGTCCCCTTCTGTTTCCACCACCACCACTGCGACTATTTCTGAGGAGGCTCCAGGAGAGCTATCTGACCCAATGCCGAGCGCGAGTGGACAGCGAACACCAGTCCGAAGTCAGCGTAAGGTGGTCGAATCTCTCGACAGGCCTAGGTCATCCGCGGCGTCTGTAAAGTCAGCTGCGGCGTCCTTCAAGTCGGCGACGCCATCCGTCAAGTCGACCGCACCTTCTGGTAGGTCGACCGCAACTTCGACTACAACGTCCGTCAAGTCCCCCGCACCGTCCGCCCGGTCCTCTGCCGCATCGTTCTCATCCGTTCGTTCTCGTGCGTCCACCATTCGTAAACCATCGTCAAGCACGGCTGCACCGTCTGTTCCTTCGATACGCATGCCGCGCCCATCGTCCTCGGTATCTCATACCACCGCCACCGCTAGCGATGGCTCGACCTTTAAGAGCGCTAGGTCTGATTTGATGCCGGACGCCACATTACGCACCCGTAAACCCTCAGCTTCTTCTTCTGTTTCCGCAGCAAGTGCCCGCACATCCGTAGCGTCGACGAAACCACCAGTAAGACCTCGTCGGGCTTCCACAGCTTCCACGACTTCGACATTGAGCACGGCGGCAAAGGCGAAGAAGTCTTCCCCCCTCGATGTTCCGAAACGAAGCCCGATAGCCACCAAGGCGTCGTCTATAACGTCCGTCCGCTCGACGGCTTCGACCTCTCCGACTGCGGCCAAGAAATCTGCTGTCCGCAAAACCACCTCGGAGAGCCTGACGAAGTCAACTGATTCGATCAAGCTCAAGATCCCTCCAATTCCCAAAGACTTGAGAGCAAAGAAGGCGAAGACGCCTGCGACAGTAGATGCAGCCAATCGCACGGAGGAGACGGTAGGTTCGGCGTCTCCGGAGGCGACGACGAAGGTAGCCAAAGACGTGAAGCGGAGGGGTTCCTCGGATACCATCACCAAGTCTACCATAGCGGCAGAACTTCCGCGTCTCGCTCCTACGACCAACGACGACTCATCGTCTCGAGGCGCCACCTTGGAGATCGGCATTCCTTGCATCATATCATCAAAGCGTGCCCGTTTCCGCGCGTTCGCTCGGTATATTGGAGAGGTTGAAGGCGAGTCGGGTCCGTGGGTGGGAGTGGAGGTTCCTGTCGGCGACAGTTGGTCTTCGGATCAGCTCGAATCACGTCAGTGGAATGACGGGACGTGGGGCGGCATCCGGTACTTCGACCTTGGAAATGGGTTAGAGTGGGATTATAGCGATGAGCGCGGCGCACGAAGGCGAAGGTTGGACCCTATAGGCAGCATGATCTTCAGCAAGGGCTTAAAAAGAGAGGGCGACCAGTTGAGCATTGACAGGGTCAAACGGTTTCGCGCTGCATCGCCTGCGGTATCTGATGTAACGATGGCGGAGTCGCGAGGACTGTTCGTGCGCCCTCAGCAGGTACTGTATGTCATCGATGCCGTGGGGGACCTCTAACGCTCCACCTATGGTGTCTCTTGTTACAACGTTTTTTTGTTTGCTACTTGTTGCTCGGTCACTTGTTTGGATTCTCCTCGTTTTTCTTTCTTCCGTCGTGGTCTCCTCACGGATATTATTCGTTTCCATCTGAATAGCATCACACTCGTTTACACCTAATTTCGGAATTGTAGACTGCCTTTTCGGTTTCCTCTACTCCATCGGATTTTCGATGCAAAGATGATCATGCCTGTTAAGGTTACATAGTACTTCGTCAAATCTGTATCCTATCTTTCTTACTCTCTCAACCGATTCGTTCTGATAGCAGACGTCCGTAATGACTTGTGGACAACACAAATGCGCCGCAATTGGTCTTCATCCGTCACTTAGAGTCTCAGCTATGCTCTTCTCGAGTCGCAGACCCAGCATACCCTCAACTTGCTGATTCTGAGTTGACCGAGGATTTTGACATTCGCTCGTCCACAGCCAATCCACAAGCGTACCTACTGGGATGATGGGCGGCGCATGGGTGCCTAGACGGCGTGGAGGTTGCTGTTGTAATTTTTGCATATCGTCGAGTGCTGGAGTGCTGAAAGCACAGTACTGGTTTTTTACTTGCGGATTTTTTTTCTTCCTTTCCTACGTTCGACCTCACTTTATGTTGATTCGCATCTTGTGTTTCGAACCAGCCATGAGATTTGGATCGCAGCCGGGTGTCTCCTAGAGCAGGAATATCAAGATCTGGACGGCACAGGACGTGCTTCAACTCAACAGGTGGAAGCTATTATCAGACACTTGCAGGGGTGTGTGGGAGCTTCAAAAGCATCAAGTGAGAAGCAAATTACGATTCCCGGAACGGGAAGAGGCCCCGGGAAGCTCCTATATATGTTCCCCCGTCGCGACCCCCAATTTTGGGCCTCAAATATGCTATGGCGGGGAAGGGTAGTCACGAAGTCACGTTTTGTCACGTTTTGTCACAGAAAAAAAAACGTCCTCATTCCGCCGCTTTCAACACTTTTTAACACCCATCGTGCCAAAACAAGCTCAGTCATGTGTGAAAAAAGGCAAGAAGGTGAAAATGAATCCATGACCAGCATTCACGCAAACCCAACCACCAGGAAAAATCGGACCACGGTCAGATGCATCTCAAATATGCTAAAAACCGGGAAGAAAATGGGCCTTTTTGGCCATAAAATATGCTATTTTCCGGGGGAACATATATAGGAGCTTCCCGGGGCCTCTCAAATCGCGGCATTCCGCGCGTGTAGCTGCGTGTAGTCCGGGAAGCTCGCAAGACTGCCGAATTTTGTCTTCGCTTGATTTCTGCCTTCGTAGAAATCAGCAGAGCTGATTCTCCACGTCTAATTGTTTATTCAGGAGAAGACATTGACCAGTGAGGTCGAAGGTTTAAACTTGCACTTGTGTAGATGTTTCTCGAGGTTCTCCACGAGGTGATATAGTGAGTGTTCGCATTGCAATTCATGCCTTCTTTCACCACAACTCCGAGGTGCTTCCGGATCCCCCATTGGTTCTGCGTATCTTTGAACCTCCGAGGTTTCTCAGTGAAACTAAGCTGATTGTCATTGCTCCCTGCATGAGTGTTTATGCAATGTGAGGCGGCAGGCAAAGACAATCTCGACTCCCGTGTGGCCTTTTCCTGCTCAATTCAGACTTGTAAGTTTTTGTGATCAGGTGAGTACGTCAAGTCCGAGTCGTTTCCGTGTGAAATATGAATCTTTGAACAAGCTCCTCATCGAATAGTCAGTGTCTACTTTTTGCATAGACGGCATTGGTGGGTATCAATTACCCACTATTTGACTGGTATCCGAGAACTATGGAAGATTGGACATACAGTATGAGGTAGGCATCCGCGAATCAAGCCAACGCACGAGCCGCATACCTCCACCAGGGGGTTCACGAAGCCCACGCCCAAGGGTTCTCACAATCCAAACTGTCGCCTATTAGGCCATTCAAGTCTTGTCATCCGCTTCCACCAAGCCCTGACCGCCAGTAATCTCTGTCTTACAAGAAAAACGGTGACCGCCACGGTGTTGAACACGGAGCAAACGTCTGTGCGCATGAGGATCGAAGGCCCTTCCTCTCTATCACTTCCGCAGATGTGGTCTCGATGTCGGCAGTGTGCAGCCATTTCATGATGTAAGTAGTCATCGTTGTTGCGCCGCACAGATTCTGACTTGTTCTTGCGTTGCATAAATAGGATGTAGCGCACTGTACCGCAAGCCCTCAACTGTTCAGCGATTTCCAGTATGGGCCTCATTCTGTTCTTACTGAATGGGTTTTTCTTTGCCCTACTTCTTGTCACTCTGTTTGTCAGACATCGTGCCGTCAGGCGACGCTCACTGAAAGACCTCCAAGGCCCTGCAGCCACGTCGTTCTGGCTAGGTGTGTTTCGTCTGTGACCACTCGTTTCTACTCATGATGACCTCATCAGGCAACGAGAAGGATCTGCGGTATCAGAAGGAAGTCGGTGACCTTGACTTCCGCTGGGTTCGTCAATATGGCACCGCTTGGCGCGTTAATGGGACCCTTTGTGTGCGAGCTTTGAACGTCCTTGATGGCCTATACTTATCCACGATCATTCAACTAGGAGGATGTATTGATGCTGGCAGATCCCAAGGCCATTCAACATATCTTGCATACTTCGGGCTACCATTATCCCAAGAGTGCTGATGCGCGACAGATCATCAGAATGATCACCGGAACCAGCATCATATGGGTTGACGGTAAGCATATTCGCATTGACATCACGTCTTTAATTCTGACCACTATCCGCAGGAGAGGATCACCAACGGCATAGAAAGGTCATGAATCCGGCCTTCTCCGCTCCACAACTCAAAAGTTTCCTTCCCCTGTTTCACCGAATGGCCATGAAGGTTAGCGATCTTACCCTTCAAAATTTTTTTTTGATCGGCTCTCATTTCTTTGAGGTCAGCTGATCTACAAGTGGAAGGAAGAGATCTTGAAGACCCCATCTGGCCAGCCTGTGATCAATGTTTCCAAGTGGCTTTCGCGCCTGACGTTGGATGTTATTGGTCAAGGTATTGTCGTGAACTTTCAATTTCGCAGCGATGGAATGATTAATTCAGCAATATGATCCCAGCGGGATTCGATTTTGAATTTGGAGCACTCGATCACGCGAATGGCGAGATGGACCATGCCAAGGACGATATTACCAAGTACTATGATGATCTTTTGTGCGTCTTTCATGCAAGTCGAAAAAACATAACTACCGACTGACATATACGCAGTATTGATTCGAGTTTGTATCCGTCTCCGCTCGATCTTTTCTTCAAGTCTTTCTGGAATCTAATTCCTGTGGAGATCCTGAATCTCGTGCGTTATCTCCCTTCCCGTGAATATCGTCGCTATCGTGAATATCTGGACTTCGCACGGGTGTTCTCGCGGGAGATCATTCACAAGAATGAAGCAACGGGAGATGGGAAAGATATCATCAGCGTTCTTATTCGCGCAAATGCTTCAGAAAATTTGAAAGTGAGGTTGACCGAAGGGGAGGTCATTGATCAGATATCGTGAGTTCCACTTGCAACGGCGACACCTTTTTTCTCGGCACCTGATTGGTTGTTAGGACGCTCATGCTCGCAGGCCACGATACCACTTCAACGACGCTGACCTGGCTGTTATGGGAGCTTGGCAAAGATACGGTCTACCAGAACAAGATCCGGGATGAAATAAAGGCAGCCCGTGCCCAGGCGATTACCCGTGGCGATGAAGATTTATCAATGTCAGACCTTGAAGGGATGACTTACATGCAGGCTGCAATTAAGGTTCGTGACCACATATGAAGCGTATGGATTCTGTTCGTAACCGAGTTTCGAAACGGTACAGGAATCCATGCGTCTGCACCCCATTGTATGGCAGATCGGCAGGATTGCAGGCAGAGACGATGTTATCCCCCTTGCTTTCCCTGTCACGGCGAAGTCGGGCAAGGTGATCTCCACTATCCCGGTTAGCAAAGGCCAGAATATCAAGATTTCTGTTTGCGCGTATAACAGGTGCGCGGAACCATATAGTGCACCTGTTAACATCTCAATCCTTACATGCCACTTGCACATCCCCGTTATCAAGGTTGCCGAGCGTTTGGGGTGAGGACGCCGTTAAATGGAATCCGATGCGGTTTGTAAATATGGAGAAGGGAAAGCAAACTTCCGTGGGCGTATACGCTAACCTGTGAGAGCGACTACTATATTCGATTGACGTACCATGTACTGACTAGTTTCTTCATCAGGTTGAATTTCTGTGAGTCGAGAATAGATCGATATGTTCCGTCCTACTTCTTCTGACATCCATTTTCTAGCGGCCGGTCTCCGTGCCTGTATCGGGTAAGCTTCATTTGCCATTCGCAAAAAAAAATCTTGTCTGAATTCATGTATTCATCGCCAGATGGAGGTTCTCGTACGTATAGAGTACGAAAATCGAGGCTTAAGCCCGGACTGACCCGCATTTTTCACAGTGTGATTGAGATGCAAGCGGTTCTCGCGAACGTTTTGGAGAACTTCGAGTTTTCTCTTCCTCCGGATGCGGACAAGAGGCCGATCAAGAGGATGCCCACGTTAGTGATGGCTCCTATGGTGGAGGATCATCACGGCTCCTGGATGGGTTTGAAGATCAAGAGCTTGGCGTGACTGCGGAGAGCCCGCCTATATTTTGGATTTCCCTGGCATTGATACCCATTCCTATCCTTTTCTCCTTAGCTGGTTTCCCATTAAATTGTAACGTCAATAAATATGTATCAATTCAGTGCCGGTAACCGCTTTCAGTCAGTCTCCAATGGCCATATACATAGGTATGTATTCCTCGTCGAGCAGACTCGCACCCATTTAGCCCTACCCTTCGGTGTGCGGGCCTGACGGGCCGCCTACATCCGACCAAGCTGCTCACGTAAAACGTGCGAGCTCTTTATTTCTACCGGCCGGTATGACTACGGCTGCCCTCGACGCTTTTTCGCTTTGTTCCGTAGATACACAATATCCTCTTGTTCCCAGTACACTGTCTGCCCAAAAAATAAACGAGCATATATCGTGAAATTCCAAATGGACCCTCCGAATGATGTGACTAGCCCCTCTCCAGCAGAGGAAGACGCTACAGGACAGCAAGGCAGTTCAGAATTGGCTCAATCGTCGTCGTCTTCATCCGTCGACCTGTCTGGTATCCATTCACCAGGCATACACATTCCAGAACCGCGCGATGGATTTTATGGGTACAGTGACGAGAAGAATTTACGACACGTACGTTGAGTTGTGCATCCCCCAGTTGACCAGAGACCATCCTATGCCTGATGGCTATTTTGTGGGAGACCATCTCATCCAACATTCCAGATTGAAGAAAAGTATTGGGCGCACCGTCGACCTTCACAATCACAATCAGAGGCCGGGCGTCCTGTTGGACTCCAACCTACCTCTCCTATTATTGCACCGGACGCTCAATCAGAGGCGGCCTCTTCCGTCGTGGGTAGCCTCAGCATGGCAACCGCGCCTGTCATACTGGACAATGAAGTTCGTGCTGCGTCCCGCTCACCTCTTTTTGAAGAAGAGGAATTAGCGGTCGAGGCCATGCATCCTCTTGCGCGTACGTTTTAGCTACAATTCAATCAAAATGACCCCTTCTCCTAAAACATGTTGATTCTATCGACTCTCGTTAACAGCATTGGCCATGCCGTCTGACATGGCACCTGAGTACGATCACATTTTTGATTCGCTCCGAAAGTGCCTCGAGCTGCGGGACAAATATATGACCGCATCTCTGCAACGCCTCGGCGACAACCCTCGAGACTATGACGGAGTCTTTACGGAAATTGACACTAATTTTGCCGACGTATCGAGTGTTCGTCCCGATGCTGACCTTACTCGACCATCCCCTCAATCTCATGAAGGTCATTTCAAGCCGTGGCGTATCTACCCGAAACCACCACCTCCGCATTGGCACTGGACTGCTAAGCAGATAGTTGTATCGAGTACAGCGAGTGGCACCGGCGATGAGCCTACGGAGGAATTCGATTTTGCAGCTTGCGAGATCCCTCAAGCTCATGATTGGAATTTCAGAATCGACGAAAAAGGGGTTTACCAAGTGTACGAGGATATTCAAGGTACATGGTCAAAGTTTAGAATATGCGACTTAAAAAATCATCATTGATGTTAAACTTGTGATAGCGGAAGGCGAAAAGCCTGCCTTTCACATCCCCGACATACGAGAGTACTTCGTAGACCTTGAATTCGTCCTAGGTGTGATCTCAGACGGGCCATTGAAGAGCTTCGCCTTTCGCCGTCTACAGTACTTGTCTGGCAAATTTACCATGCACAATCTACTGAACGAGTTCCACGAGATGGCAGACATGAAAGTAAGCTCAATAAAGCCGTTCGTTGTTCGCATCGTCTGATGCGTTTCTTGATAGCAAATCCCTCATCGGTCGGTTCAGTTACTCTCAAACGTTTGTGTTACCGGATTGAACTGTATATGCAGTGACTTCTATAACGTCCGCAAAGTCGATACTCACGTGCATCACTCCAGCAGCATGAACCAAAAACACCTTCTCCGGTTCATCAAATCCAAAATGAAGCGTAGCCCGAACGTGAGCCCTTCTTCACGCGCTCGAGCCTGTTTACTGACATTACTTTGGTGTTTTGTCTAGGACGTCGTCATTTTCCGCGACGGCGCAGAGCTGACGTTAGCGCAGGTGTTCGAGTCCCTCAAGCTGACTGCATACGATCTGTCCATAGATACCCTGGACATGCACGCGCATCAAGGTTCCTTCCATCGCTTTGACAAATTCAATCTCAAATACAGCCCTATCGGAGAGTCACGTTTGCGAGAGATCTTCCTCAAAACGGACAATTATATACAGGGGAGATATCTTGCTGAATTGACGAAAGGTGCGAAAATCGTGTTTCTGAAAAGTTCAGTTCCTCAAATTCGTACAGAGGTCATGACCGATCTCGAACAAAGTAAATATCAAGTACGTCTGAAACCTCCCATAGATTGGATGTGTGTGGCTCAAATTCTCTGTATCTTGTTCCTCATAGAACTGCGAATGGAGAATTAGCATCTACGGCAGGAAAGAAGACGAATGGGACAAATTGGCCAAGTGGATCGTGGACAACAAGTTGTTCTCCCATAACGTACGCTGGCTCATCCAGATTCCTCGCCTGTACGACGTGTACAAGCAAAATGGCTCCGTCGACACATTTGAAGACATCGTTCGCAGTAAGTAAATCCATTCGTCTGACTCTGAAATAGAACGCCTGGATCAGAGACGTCGATTATAGATGTCTTCAATCCCCTTTTCGAAGTCACGAGAGATCCTTCTACGCACCCGGAGCTTCATGTTTTCTTGCAGCGCGTCGTTGGATTCGACACAGTTGATGATGAATCAAAACCCGAGAGACGGTATCACAAGAAGTTTCCGTATCCCAGACTATGGAATTTCAGACAGTCACCACCGTACTCCTATTGGTGCGTCGTATTCAGGGTAAGCCTGCCTTTCGAAGTTATACTAATCTGTTGTAGGGTTTATTACATGTTCGCCAACATGACGAGTCTGAACAACTGGAGACGTACTCGTGGATTCAGTGCGTGCACACATAATTCGTCTGATCATTACTTCGTTGACGTTCATATGTGTGACTATGTTAGATACATTTGTCTTCCGTCCGCACTCTGGCGAAGCAGGCGATACAGATCATCTGACGTCTGCGTTCCTCACGTCTCACTCAATCTCCCATGGCATCCTACTCCGGAAGGTGCCCGCTCTTCAATATCTTTTCTACCTCAAACAGATTGGTATCGCGATGAGCCCGCTCAGCAACAACGCACTCTTTTTGACATATGAACGCAACCCGTTGCCGGAATTCTTCAAAACGGGGCTGAACGTCAGCTTGAGCACGGATGATCCGTTACAGTTTCACTTCACCAAGGTTTGACAATCGCGTTCGTCAAACCCTAACTTCGTGTGCTGATTGTATGGACGATAGGAACCTCTCCTGGAAGAATACAGCGTAGCAGCTCACGTGAGCACCCTTCCATGATTACCCAGAAATCTCTCTCACAACCCGTGCTCAGATTTTGAAATTGCCGCAAAGCTCGCTCTGCGAGCTGGCACGGAACTCCGTCATCCAGAGCGGGTTTGAGATGGAAGTCAAGCGTCATTGGCTGGGACATGAATGGTACCTCCCGGGCGACGCAGGCAACGAGATCAACAAGGTTAGCTCGTCATCGACTTCGATTATTTTGTCCAAATCTCATTCACGTTTGATCCATAGACAAACGTGCCGAACGAGCGTTTGAAGTTCAGGCATGAGACGTTGATGGAGGAGCTTGCTCTAATCGGCGCTTCAAGAGACAAGTAAAACAAGAGAACGAACCTTGCATGTTTCCGGATACCCGCCAAGTCTTTCGGTATGCTTGCTCCGTGGCTTTAACAGCCAGCTGTTCACTGGCACGGTTGGACATCCCTTAAGCCTGTTGACATTGATCTCAGCCTTATCGCACTTAAATTCAATAATACCCACCGAGATTTTCAATCACACTGAGTTAGTGCGCAGCGAATGGTCGTCTGATTTCACCGAAACAAGAGTACACACAGTACAGCAACAAATCAAACATGTAACACGTACATGGACTGGGTAAAACACTTCAAGCTTCATCAAGCATCGATGTCATGTGCAGTAATCGTTGATTATGGGATATTTAAGGAAAATGGTGAATGCGTCTGATTCACAGGAACCAAGAAATGGCAGAGGCAGGCGAGGGGTGCCGCTCACTTGACATATATCTCGGTGCCCTTCGCATATCTCGCACGAGGAGTATACTTCAGCGACGCATCGCTTATGCGTATCTTCACGCTCTCATGAAATTTGGGCTGGTCTGGGACCCAACGGCCGCGACCAAGATGAATGCTGTGAAAGATTTGTGATGAAGATGAATACATGTGCGGATGCAGATCAGGACGGAAAGACAAATAAATGCGTACCTCCAGTCGTCAACCCACTTTCCGGTGGCGTCTTGCCACGAGTATTTGGTAGGTATAATCTCCAGGATCCACCACAAAGGCATCTTCTTCAGCTCGTCATCCATCGGTTGGATAGCATCTTTGCTAACTGTGCTCGCATCTCCTTCCCCTTCGCCGCTACTCGTTTGGGTCTTCGTTTGTACTAGCCCCTTCCCCTTCCGCCCCTCCCCGCCCTCGTTCCCCGATTCCGACACATTGCCGCTATCGACCTCTTCAGAAATCTTGGCATCAGGACCCATATACTCATCCACCTTCATCTGGACCTTTTCTTTACCTGCATCTCCAGCTCGATTGGCTTTGAAGGCACTTGTGGCCGTCAACGGGACATTCCACCGCATCAACGCAGTATCCCCAAACACGATTCCACACTGCGCCAACATCACCTCGCGCACCATCCACCGCAAGGGAATATTAGCAAGGGCGTTCTCAGTCGAGTCCGAGACCGCGCCACCACCAATATCTAGAATGTCACGGGTAAGTCATAACACTTGTCTTATATTTTATCAGTGAAAAAGCATACCCGAATGACAGCCCGAGAACCACACCTCGTCCACATCCGTCGTCCAACCTGTCGAAGGAGAACTGGCACTGGCATCGGAAGGAGTCCCTTCACCGTCACCATATCCCAACGCTGTTTCCAACTTGCGCTCCCCCTCGTTCAGGTCTTGGCGGACCCCGGCGGCAGCTGAATCAAGGGCGCGGAGTAGGGCCTGTCCCGGCAATGCCCTGGTCCGCGCGCTAGAGGTAGGGGGATCAGGGCGGTGATAAAGGTTTGGACGGAACTTCGCGCGATGCTGATAGAGGGCAATTGAAGATTCCATGGATTAAGAAGATCAAGAGGAAAGAAGCAGACATACCTCATCGAGGGAGAGCGCATGCCTGAATGTCCGGATCGCCGTGTTGGTAGACACAAACGGTAGACTCTTCGTCATGATAATGCCCACGCTGGCCACCGTATCCCTATAGAGATCATGTGTGAATGTGTGACTGAAGTCAGCATTTCAAATGGATGGACAAATGACGGGAAATTGTGTATATGCGCGAAAAAGTACAATATATGCTCACCAAACGCCAACAAATTCAATTGGAACGTCACGACAGAACGTCAATTTGAACCCTGCTGCAAGGTCTGCATCGGACGTCTTGTTGGACGCATATAACTTGTACGCGAAGGGGACTTGCTCTTCGTTGTCACGTGGGAGAAGACCAACCTGGATGTAGACGTTCAACATATACACAGGAGAGAAGAACACGACCACTATTTTAATCACGAAGAGGGGTGTGCATATACGTACTTTGAAGAGCATTCCAGCAAGCGCGCGGGCGGTATATGCACCTCGAGAGAATCCTGAGTAGCACGTTATAGTGCGAACAAGAGTATGAGAATTCTCATGCATTGCATACCGAAAAGGCAGACTTTGTCCCCCGTATTCCAATTTTGCATAAGGAATTTGTATCCATCCATAACGTGAGCCGGTAGATACCAAGCAACGGCCTCATCCAAGATTTTCGCACCCCACTGGAAGAAGGGAGAGACAACACCTGGCTGAAAATAGGTGCCTATACCTGCCTATATGCGCGTGAAAGAAAAATTCTTGCAGATAAGAGGAGGAAGGGGAACAAGAGACGAGGTTACCTGATAGTAACACATTTGCTCGTCGATGTTATCCTTCTTGAGCAAGGAAAAGAACTTGACAACGTTCGTGTTCTTCGACAAATCCCACATCAGCGCCGGACCACATAGTAAGACATGATAAAACTCACGTATCCATCGTATTGGTTGGCCGTCCCATCGAAACACAATACAAGCGTGCGCGGGGGCCTTACCATCTTAGCTAGTTGTGATCGTGACTGTACAGGAGGGACGAGGGAGGCAGCGGTGGACTTGGAAGGACCAGCAACGTCGGTCCTGATTCGTGCTGGCATTTATAGAGCAGCGAGAGTGTCAATCGTGACTGACAGAATGTTCTGTGGGTTTCCAATCTTGGAGATATGCAAGTTCAAAAACAGAAAGTTCGCTCAAGGGCAGCCTTCGTCCCGAGGAGCAATGCGACACAATTTTATGATGGCGCCCAAAGCAGCACTATACCGTGCTCATGTGTCGGATGTCCGGTGTTATGGATCCAAAAGACGTCAGAATGATGGGAGTGCGTCCAAAGGGCGCTCGAGTCCGAGCGATGTGCCAGTGGAGTGTCAGGCTGTCCAAGACGAATGTAAGTAACGCAAGCACAAAAGTGGCGAGAAGAGACTGGGAAGTGCGTGCGGAACGGGTCATCAAAATTGATGAATGCTTTATATCACGATAAAAACAGAAAGGAAATGCAGATAGGGCGTGTACACGCACGGGCCAGTGTAAATGGGCTTCCATCGGTTCTTCTTGGGTTCTTCGCCCCATCGTGATCCTGCAAACGTTGTGCCGTGATCGGGAAACTGGTTATGGCCAAGCACGTGTCCTATAGCTTCCGTCCCATCCCCGTCTGTCCTCTCCATTCAGGACAGTTCAGTACTCATCAGTACTCAATACTCAGTACTCAGTACTTACCGAGTCCCTAAATCGGAGTCAATAAGTAGCGCCTGCCGTAGCGCCTACAGCCTGTGTCCAGCTAACGCGGTTCATGGTTTAGCAGGCGAGGCTTGCAATGGAGCTCCTAGGGCGACAATCCAGAAGCCATCCGGTCATGAACTGTAAACATAACGGTCAGCTGGTGATAATGGATGGGTCTGTTCAAAAATGGATTTCTTCAAAAATTGACTACAGAGTCACATTTGGTCGGGTGACATGGGAGGGAATCTGTCATCGGTTGGCCTGCAGCAGTCGGGGGTTTGAGTGGCAAGTTAACAATACCCTAAGAAGATCAGAGTGAGTCCAGATGACAGCTCGGAAGATCTGCCAACTGTCATAGCCATCTGGGTTGAACGAAAACAAAACACATGCATTCTCTATGATACATACATAACTGCTTCATAAAATTCGCCCCCAGCCCAGCATAAGGGGCGCCGTCAAAGACAACCAAAAAAAAGGCGAAATGAACACACGGCTGCGATGCAACTGTCAACAGTTTAGAAGCGTGCGCCCAGGACGCGGACGCGGAGCATGGGTATCAGCAATGTGACGAAAAAGAGTCGGTCAAGGGTTCCGATGGCTCGCAGGAGGGCTGACAGATTAGAACGTGCTCGCCCAGTCTTCGAGGTCGAATGTCGATGTCTTCGCGTGCACTATCCATTCATGTTGCTAAAAGGCAAGACAATACCGTCATCAGTAGGGAGTGTTAGGGAACTCGAGGAATAGGACACGCGCACCAAAAGATCCTTTGGTGTCCTTCGCAAATCCGGATCCTTCAACAAACACCCATCCACAAACGACTCTGCCATGTTCGGGAACCGCCCCTCGGGAGTCAATCTGGGTGCAGGCTCATTCACGATGTGCTGCAGAAGTTCCAAAATGCTCATTGTCATGCCCCCACCCTGCAAACTCACACCCTTGCTCTTCCGCTTATTCTTCTTCGCCTCCTTGCTATCCTCCTTCGTCTTGGATCGTTGAGGCAGCCGCCCGAGGGGCATGGGTCGTGATGGCGAGAGCGTGCCCTCAAAGTCGGATAGATCAGAATCATCGTCAGATGAGGAGTCAGAGAAAGGGAAGCGTCCAAGAGCGAGCTCGATCAGCGAGATGCCGAGCGACCAAACGTCGGATTTGACTGTGTATTGCGCGCCTTGTATCCGTTCGGGCTGCGAGCGCCACAAATATGATTAAATCAACAATGCGTCGGATCAGAGCGTATTCGTGACGCAATTGGACGCACGCTCATGTAAGTTGATGTCCCCACGAAAGTGTCGGCGATCGAGTTAATGAGTTCGCCAGAGACGCCGAAATCACAAATCTTGATTTGACCTTTTGAGTTGCACAAGATATTTGATGGCTTAATGTCTTTCTCGCGGCCAAAAATAAGCTGAATAAATCCTTGAAAACTAGTTCAGGGAGAAACGCACCGCGGTGAATGATGCGATGGACATCGTAAAGATATGTGAGGCCTTCTAGCACCGCCAGAGCGACCTTGGCCACAACATCAACATCGATTGCGCCTATCCGTTTGTAAATTCCATCAAGCGACCCCTTGTCCATGAACTCCATGCAGATGCAGATGTTGGGATCTGAGAGGAACGCGCCGTAAAATGAGATGATGTATTCCGAATGGCAATCATGCATGATCTGCAGCTCCCGCAATATTTGTTTGCGCACGGAAGGTTTGGCGTCAATGAGGACAATCTAGCTCACCCAACCCAACCCAATAAGCCGATGGAGCAGGCGAGGATGGAGGTATGTAATGATTCCATCAGCACAGTACGAGCGGCAGAGGTGAGGACGATGTTAGAGAACATGAAAGACAGACCTTCTTGGCCATAATGGTATGTGTCGGGACGTGTTCCACCTTCTTCACACTCCCGCCATTGCCTTGCCCAAGCTCATTCAGATCCTTCAAATCCTCGTCCCTGAGATCATATTTGGTCTCTGCGTTCATGTCCAGATTTGCGAGGGTGTTCGACAGAGTTGTATGGTACGTTGTCCGCTGTGCTGAAGCTGGCGCAGAGATCGGTCCGTTGGTGACAGACAACAATCCATTGTCCCCATCAGCTGCACCGGCCGCGTGGGAGGATGGTTCCGCCTTGGTCGACTTAAGAGTCATTGGCGGCGGTCGTTTCTTGCCTCCAGCAGCGGGTGCCAGGCGTGTTGGGACGGGTTTCAGCTGGGGCTGAGGATCCGGAGGAGGTTGTGATACATCGAGCTGCAGAGCCTTGAAGTTACGCTTTTTGCGGATGGGGGTAGCCATGGAGTGCGGCAGGGAAAAGAAAGAAGTGAACGGGTGAATGGAACAGACAGTTGCAAGGAGACAGAGATAGCAGGATGGTCGTTAGTTGGTTGTGGGTCGGTCGGTACAAAATGTCGATAGTTGCTACCCGGGCTCAAGTATTCGCGAACGAGTCGGCGAGCACGGTCGAGTCGGTCAACGGTCGTCCATCCAACTTTGATTCCTCCAGATTATCCAAGGCATCTTATGTAAGCACACATCTCAACAACGCTTTCGTTTCTTTTGCTACATTTTCCGTAGCCCTCTTGAAAACCTGAAACCGCGTACATTTGTTCAAGAGTATGTCGTATGCCGGAGCCCAAAGCGATATAGTTTTTTTTTTGTAGCATCCGAGCAGTGTCATCAGTACACCTCATCACCTGGTTCAGCTTTAAATATCACAGAAAGTTTCCCCAAACAAGTCTATATATCATCGTCTACTCCCTATCCATCATGTCTCAGGTCGACATCACTCGACCCCCACGTCTTGGACAACAATCTGATGCTTCAGTTGAAACTATTGCGTTCGCCGCGCGTCTCCCCCTGCCCTCATCCTCTTCGGCGCGCACAATTCCCATCGTAGATCTATCCTCCAAGTCAGCAGGATTCTGTTCGGTCAGGTCTCGAATATGGCTCTGACTCTGTCATTTTGAAAAACTCGCTCGCGCCCGTGGACGGCGGATTCGGTGCCTGGTCCTTTGTACGTTGGCTCTTGAATGCCCATGCTGTGTTCTATCCCTGATAGTCATAAAAAATGATGCTGCCACCCCACGCATCCTCTCTGTTGCCTCTCATCGGTACCCTTTCCTCCGGTATCATATATTGCTCAGGTAAACCGTTATATGCATAAATCCATGTTTTGCGCGTATTAACGTGATCGAAGGTCCTGCAATATATCTCTTCACCTTTCGCTACCCCCATCATCGCCGAACGTCAATGTGGGCGAGCACCCCGTTGTGCTGGGCGAGCTTGTTTGGCGCCAGCTACGCCATGAAGACAAACAAATGAAATGGCAGTGTTTTTAACTCGTATCTTTATTCGAAAATAGGTGCAACAACTCATTGTGTTGTACGCTATTGGTGGATGTACGTCTCGATCATTCTATGTTCTCGATCACATACTTCATACTGATATGGAATTTCTCGTTCTTCAGCGCTGTTGTACGCTCCCTGCATCTCGCACATGTCTGAATGGTTTGTGAAACGTCGCGGTCTTGCTAACGATGTCATTTTCGCCGGTTCGTCGTATTCCCCCTCATTCATCCCATATTCTCTTTACTTATTGGCCATGCTGCTATAGGTACGGTCACCGGGGGGCTCGTCCGTCCCTTGATATTGACTCCCCTTTTCCGTCACCATGGCATTGCCAACACCCTCCGCTACCTCTCGATAGCCGTCATTGCCAGCCTGATTCCCACGCTTCCTTTCGTCCGACCTCGGCTGACCTCGGCTGCCGGAGAACAAGGTTCATGGTCCAGCCAGGAGAAGAGTTGAAAGCAGGGAATGGCTCAAGAGTTGGACTTGGTGGTCGCTCATAGTTACGAACAAAGTTCAAGGCTTCGCCTACTTCGCACCCATCGTTTGGCTGCCCAGTGCGTGTTTTCTCTTCGTCATACTCATATCTAAACACCCATTATCGCTCGCAAAACTCTATAGCATACGCATCAGCGCTCAATATCTCCTCCTCAACTTCACCACCTCTTGAACGGTAAGTCCCACCACGCTATTAACTCTCACACCTTCATTTGCGCCTACAGATGCATCCGTATTCGGCAGAATCATGATGGACACCCTTTCCGACCATCTCTCGCCCTGGCTGCTTGGGCTCACGACCCTCGCGTGCATCTCGCTCGCCGCTTTTGTCCTCTGGGGCATTGCGGGACATGCCGTTGTCGTTGTTGGTATTCAGCGTCGTATACGGCATGTTGACGGGCGGGTGGAGCAGCCTGTGAACTGGATTCGTACGACCAATTGCAAGTGCGTGTCCAGACCCCATATATTGGTTCCCATGGAATTTGGTACACAGACATTGACCAATCGCGATGCAATCACAGAGGACGATCCGACGCTTTCGACGTCGCTTTTCGGGCTATTGATGCTCTCTCGCGGTCTGGGTAACGTCCTGTCGACACCTATTTCGACTGCTCTGTCTGCCGCTGTCTATGAACCCAGCACCGGCCTTGAAAAGACAGGATTTGACGTCGCAGATGGTAGGTATGAGCGCATGATTGTGTATGTCGGTACGTACTTCGTAGGGGCGGCTGTCATGTCACTGGTTGGCTGGGGAGGAGAGCGAGCGAGTGACTAAAAGGGCTAGTCAAGCTTAGGAGAAAGCTCATGCCACTCCTGCGACATCACCTCGCTTGCAAGATTTCTCACCCCCTAATCCAAACACTTTTCGACCTCCCCGCGTATCCGCACGCAAGGGGTAATCAGGCGAGGTCTGGTTGTTGGGGTATCCATCAGTCGTGGGTACGATTACGCCATAGCAGGCGCCGAAGTTTAGAGTGTACCGGATGTAATGAACGTTGAGCTGTCCAACTGTGCTGTAATTGGCGATATTTCAATCAGCCCATTCAACTGGAGCGTTATGTATATACTCACTCTGTCGATGGAGTCACTCTGTCTGACCCCACTTGGAATTGTCTGCCGGGAGGATTCGCCACATCTAAGAAATCAAGGTCCTGAGTAAGGCGACTCTGTGGCGTGATAGAAATCGACGCGGAACGCACTACATACTTCGCCACTAGCAAGCCTATTTGATAGGTATGGGTGACTCATATCTACGGCCGTCTGCTGTGTCAACCTTCGCAGATGGCTGATTAAAATAAGTCCATTCAGTAGAAGAAATAAAATTATACCGACAAACAGAACAAACGGAAAGGGCGATTATCGATTATCGCGGGGTGCATCCCACCGAACTCCCGACGTCAGATTGAAAACAGACAAAGAAAATGTAGTTCATTTCAAAAAAGACTTGAGATGACAACACAGCGATGTGCAATCAACACATCAGCCCTACAAACCACTGGACATCACACCTGCCCTAAAATCCATCAATCCACCTTCCGCGCCCACTTCCTACCATATGACGCTGGCTGCGTTTGGTACGCTGTCTGATGTGAAGCGGGCGACTGTGGTGGGACGACGATGTCGACGTGCCCATCCTGCTTCTCTGTGATCTTCTCTGACATCGGTTGAAGCACAGTCACCTCGGTCTCCATGTCCTTGCCCCAATACGCGTACATCTGTACCCCGATAATGAGGTTCAGGAGGAGGGCGAGAGCGAAGCCTGCCGAGACCACGGGATCCCCAACTTCAGTAGCGGTAGTGAACAAGCGCGCGGCGCACCCGCCAACTTGTGCGAGAACGGCGAAGGCAGAGACTTGTCCCGTGCTTCGCGCGCGGTGATTCTGCGCAATCTGAGGAAATTTGGAGAACAGAGAGAGTGGGAGAGTGGAGAGTTGGAGGATGGAGAGGATGGAGTGTGGGACAACGAGCAAGCCAAGTCCGCTGAGAAGCATAGCGAGCGATATTGAGAGGAGCTGGGCAGTTGGCCGTGCGAAGGTTGTGGTTAACGCGCGGGTGGGTGTCGAGGGTTGATAGTTCACAATGAGGAGGGTGATAACGACGTTTTGGATGGTGAGGAACAAGTTTTCGCCGTAGGTGGAAAAGGGAAATTCATTACGAAACGAGTAGACAAGGGTAATGATGTAGGAGAGGGTTTCTAGGACGTAGGCAGGCAGGGAGAGCCCGCGCGCGGATCCAGCGTTGAGGACTGCGGAGGATGAGGTTTTGTTTTGTATGTTATAGAGGAACAGAAACGAACTCAGTAAAAGTTGAGGAACTTTCATAATAGACCCCCCAAGAACGATGCCTATGCCTAAGCCCTTAGACAGGGAGTACTTGAGGCATTCCACGTCCTCGACATTTAGGTTTTCTACCAAGGACACGTAGCATTTCTGGACAAGATTCAACAAAAGGTAAATTTTTATATGGAAATCAAGTTATTTACCTCGCCTATGATAGAGATGCCAAGGTCGTTAACGAACCAAGGCAGGTTCTTTGTTATTGCAGACATTGGACTCCTGGAGAGAAGGAGGGAAGGGAGGGAGCGCGACCAAAGCGCGACTGGACGCGTGTCAGCCACAGAGCTGATCAAACTGGAAGCACGTGGCTCGAATTTTCCATCCTCATCTCGTCCTCTTCCTCGGTCTCATCCCGTGTTCAAAAACAATGGCGGAATACGACCTCACGAAAACAATCATTCCATACCTTGATAGACACTTGGCTTTTCCATTGCTCACACACCTTGCCGAGACAAATTTGTTTAAGGAGGAAGAGGTCCAGGTTGCCCAGTATGAGCTCGCAAAGGGTACCAACATGGTCGACTACGCCGTCAATCTGTACCAGTCGTTGAACCCTGATGGCGAGATCTCTGAAGGTGTGTCTAATGTCTAATATACCCAGTGGAGAATGGTGGGGTGATCTTGGTATGAGGACAGAATTCGCGGCGAAAAGGGAGAAGGCTGTGTCGACAAACGAGCGGCTGCAGCAGGAGGCTCAGGCTGTCCTCGATGTTATCGAGAACCCAGACGTTGCACAAGCCCTTCGGCAGGATAAAAATCAAAATTTGCAGTACCTGAAAGACAACTATGGCGTACGTTTACCCTATCTTTTACGCTCCACTTCACCCTCGATGCTTCCCCCCGTTTTCAGCTTACCCTTGAGCAAATCACTGCTCTTTACAATTTTGGCCAATTTCAATACACCTATGGCAATTACTCTGGTGCCGCCGATTATCTTTACCACTTCCGTGTTCTGTCGACCGACACAGATCTCAACACTTCTGCCCACTGGGGCAAATTGGCCTCTGATATCCTCACCGGAAAGTGGGATGTCGCGCTTGAGGAGCTCAACACCCTTCGCGAATCGATTGATGCCCGCGCCGCATCCGCTCCACCCCCCACCTCATCTACCTCCCCCTCCTCGCCCGCTGAGCCGCTCGCAGCTTTGCACTCACGCACCTGGCTCATCCACTGGTCGCTTTTTGTCTACTTCAACCACCCAGCAGGACGCACTCTCCTCCTCGACACCTTCCTCGCCCCCGCATATCTCAACACTATTCAATCCGCATCGCCATGGGTCCTGCGCTACCTCGCCGTGGCCGCTGTACTCTCCCGCAAAGCCCAACAAACCGCACCGGGTGGGACGCCCATTAGCTCGCGCGTCCGCCACGCCATTCGCGAACTGGTCAAGATCGTTCAGCTTGAAGAGTACCAGTACTCGGACCCTATCACGCGCTTTCTCAAGGAACTCTACGTTGAATTTGACTTTGAGGCAGCGCAAAGGGAATTGCAGACGGCCGAGCGCGTTGTCGGGGATGACTTCTTCTTGAGCGAGTTCAGAGATGACTTTTTAGATAACGCGCGGTATCTCATCAGCGAGGCGTATTGCCGGATCCACCAGAGAATAGATATCGCGTATGTTCTCATTTATCATCTGACAACTCGGTAGACTGAAACAGAGGATATAGTGATCTCTCTGAGCGACTCAATCTCTCCCGTGACGAGGGAGAAAAATGGATCGTCAACCTCATCCGGGAAACCCGCATGGGTGCCGATGCCAAAATTGATCTCGAAAAGGTGAGACATCTTGCCTTTTTCTTCACTTCTCTCCGGCGCCTTAATAATGTTCGTCCAGAATGTCATTGAGATTCACCGCCCAGCCCTTCCGATATACCAAACCGTCATCGAAAAAACGCGCGGCCTCTCTATCCGCACCCAAGCGATGGGGGCTGCGATGGCGCGTGCGAGCACGCAGCCTGTGGAGGGGGCAAGGTAGATATAGACTTACGGTTCGTGTTGTATCTTGCTATCATCAGTACTTTGTATTGTTTCGCTGCATCGAGTCTTGTATGCTAGTCAAAGAGGACGTCTGCGACTGCTTCTTGCAAGTAGTCATTGGGACGTGTTCTTGAAGCTCAGTCCCTTGTTCATAATGCGAGCGAGGAGATGGGGAGAGAAATGCCCTCGAAGGCAAGCACACTTATCCCAAAGGACTAAACCGTGCGATTACATTGATAGCTAGATACATGCTGAAGCAACATAGCAACGGCACGCCAGTCATTCGCTGCTAATAGGCATATGTATTGGCAAAAGGGCCAGAGGAAGGAGCTCTACACTCAGTTGTCTTCATATACCAGGTCATGGACGTTTTGCTAGGCGCATCCGGATACAGCTAGTGAGACAAAGAAGGTCAATAACGACATGAGCGGGAGTAATACAGAAACCTTAAGTGCACCTTTCCCGGATTAAACAATCCCATGGGATCAATGGCCCTCTTAATCGTCTTCATCAACTCGACTGTACCCTCTCCAAGCTCCTCATTCAAAAACTCTTTCTTCCCGATCCCGACACCATGTTCACCCGTGCCTATACAGCCTCATTCACCACTGCGATATCAAGTTAAAGAAAAAAAAAAGGAAAGCGCACAGGTTCCATCGAGCGCAATGGCTCGCTCAACCATTCGATGCACTAGATTGCGGACGACTTTTGAGCTCTTCATCCGTTTTGAAGAGAAGCAGGCTATGAAAATTTCCTATAGCAAAACATCGTGATGAGTTGCACAGCATGCGAATACTATCGCACANGCACACCATCTCCCGCGTGCCCTACGATGGTAGACTTGATCCCAGACCGCTGAATATCCTTCTGCGTCTCGTACACCAGATCCGGCAACTTCGAGATTGGCACACTACAGCACATATCTCAAGTCTCATCATCTGATCATGACGGACAATTGNGATGGATTACTCACCAGACGTCTGTGCTCCATCCCTTACACCCCACCCCGCCNTACGCCATTCCCGAATAATGGGCATTCCTTCGATCCNTCCACATCTCCTCAGCTTCCTGGTCGTCCTTGGCGAGGCTCCATTTCTTGCCACCATGCTTTTTCACGATGGCCTGAACGATGCGCGCGGTCTCGGCAATCGCGGACTCAGAAGGGCCTTGGAGCTTGAAGAAGAGGTGATCCGCAACGGCGTATTGCCGGGNCGAAGAGCCGNAAAGGTTCGTCGCTTCCATGAAAGCAGCGTCTACGAGTTCAATGCATTCTGTATGGATTAATGCGAAGTGATGAGTTGGATTGTGGCAGGCATTGAACAAAGATGGTTGAACGCACGAATGCCAACGCTGTGATTGAGAATGTCAATGACAGCTTCNGTTGCCTTTCGCACATCGGAGAACTGTGCAATTGCCACTGTCGTAGGAAGAGCAGGCGCAAGACGAATTGTGACTGAATATTAATGGNTCAGTCGTGGAACCCGATGCCGGTTAGTGAAAGGCAGTNTCACCCTCTGTGATAATTCCTAACGTCCCTTCCGCACCAATNAATAGTTTTGTGATATCAAATCCAGCAGAAGATTTCCGAGATCGACGGCGTGTTTTGATTACTTCACCCGAGGGAATGACTACNGTCTAAGTCATTTAAGGACATTANCCCATGTATCCGACGAAGTAGAATGGCTTACGGCGTTAAGGAACCACTCGGCCTTAGCTGTTCCATACCGGACGGCATTGGCTGACNTTGCCCGTAAAAAATTGGGTGTGAGAGAGATTGATAAGTTACTAGAGCTCACTTCCAGAACAGCCCGTGCTCATCATCCCGCCCAGGGTCGCAGTAGGCGCGGGATCAAGCTAAAAGGGGAGAATTGGTTCCACATACGCAGCAGTAAGAGAAAGTCATGGGTCATACCGGAAAGAATAGAGGAATTCCCCTTTCTTTGAGTATTTGATTGATCTCCATCCATCCAACTCCAGGCTGGCATACTAGATCGGAATCGGCCTCTATGAAGATTGAAGATGTANNTTAACGNAGTNCGAAGACTGATGGAAAGGCGCAGACGTATGCGTTGATGGAGTGCCATTACCCAGTCACTACNAAAAAACTTACCGTGTACTTCCAATATTTTATCCATTCTGGACATATCCACGCATATACCTCCGCCTTCGTGCTACATCACATCNCTCTCTGAACAATCGCACCGCAAATGCATCAAAGAGACGTATACAGATAGATACGTACGCCTACGAACTGGCCTTCNAGACTGGTTGCCCCAGAGTAAGGGATGACGGGCATCCGATATTTGTTGGCTATCTTCACGATCTTCACTACATCCTCAGTTGACAAAGGATATACTACCACACTGTGCGCTACACCTATAACACTCGTAAGTCGTGTGAAACGGAGATGCAGACGAGATCATACCTGGATGCCAGATATTTGGAGAAAAGCCGTGGGCTAANAGATCGTCAGGATTGGTAGACACCGCATCATTCGAGGTGAAGGATGTCTTCATCTCCTCGATGGCATTACGAAATTCCTCTCGTGAACCAAATTTCGGGTTCGCAAGGGCNTCGGGTGGCGCGACAATTTGAGACTGTGTTGCAAGGTGATAGCCAACAAGACCGCTGAATGCAGAAGCAGCCACGAGAATATAATAGTTTATNCNTGCAGGCGTGCCATTGATAGAAGCAGTAGAATGGGAGCGGAGACCAAAGGTGTGAGTAGGTTGTGTGAATCGCCTCGTTTGTTTCGGTGTTCGGGTGGGCTTCAAGGCGAGTCTACAGCAGCGACCATACAGTATGGAGGGAGGCATAAGCGACTCGCACTATGGTTGCAGATACTGATGCTGAGGTGAAAGGCTGTGATCAGNGAGAATGCATCTTCGCAGGGAAGTTGGTGAGATTGATCATGGGACGCTCTCTGAGTGCCATATCGAAACTGTCCGGGCCGGTTATTCGAAGCTGTAGAGTACCGATTAACTTGATGTACCAAGTATGTATAAGTATTCCCCACCAATTGTATTACTACTTGGCCCTTGTGGAGATACTAAAGAGCGGGCGGTAGTATCTTCGCGCGAAGTTCGAATGTTCAACGGAGACAAAACATCTGAAATCGGACAAGCCGCCGATCCAGAGTGTGACAAATACCTGCAAAATGCGACCTGGAACTTGTGACTCATCCGACTCCTCGGCGAGTGAGCCTGCAGGCAGCAGCCTTGCCTTTCCGCAATTCCCGGATGACTGACGCTGGTTACTATTGACAGCAAACATTGTCAAAGACGTAAGCCCTGCAAGTGCTCTGTTTTCTGATTATAGTGCATCGTGATTCTAATCAATCTTGGGTCCTCAGGAAGTAACTAAGACTTCCCAGCTCGAGTGTTTGATGCCCGTATGGCTTCCGATATCGGATTCTCAGTTTCCTGTAATATCAGAGCTACCGTTGCACCACCGTGAGCAAAAATAACTCCTCCACTCGAAGAGTGTTCTTCCACTCTCACACGTATGATACAGGATCCCACAGGCAGCGCAATGGGCTCAGAAGTTTACCCCCACGTCTTCTGTGCCTCTACTCGATATGTCGCAAGGCGTGCCGGGAATACTGCCCCCTCCTTCGTTCTTCGAATCTTTGACCGAGGTCTCTCGCTGTGCGGACAGTGTCAAGTACGGCTCCATAGCAGGAGACCTCTTGCTTCGTTCTGCGCTTGTCAGCGAGATGAAAGTCGTCTACGGCAAGCAGATCGATGTCGAAGCAGATGATATAAGCCTAACTTCCGGTCGCAACATGGCTTTCCTCGCTGCTATTATGTCTCTATGTGATCCCGGCGATGAGGTTATCCTCCCTGTACCTTGGTGACTCCTATCCTTTTCGTAATGATACTATTGTCTACTGAACTGACGGACGAATTGGTAGGTACTTCAACCATCAGTAGTTAACTTTCCCCCCCAATGCGCATGCATCTTTTTCGCTTATTCGATCCGCACAGAATGAGCTTGACCATGTTGGGAATCCAGCCTATCCCTTTGATGACATCGCCTGAGGACGGATTCGTGCCCTTCGTGCAATTATGTTCGACACTCATAACCGAGCGAACAAAAGCCATCGCTCTTGTCACGCCAAATAATCCGGTTGGTTGGTTGGTACCATGCAATAATTCTCAAGTTCTGAACTCTTTCTTGTGATAGACCGGTGCCATATACCCGCCCTCAGTCCTGGCATCCTTTGCACAGCTTGCGAAAGAGCGAGGCATCGCTCTCATCCTGGACGAAACCTATCGCGATTTCATCACTTCTGGGCCTCCGCACAATCTCTTTGATTTGCACGCAGAGAACGGCTCGTCCTGGCGGTCTCACATCATCCACCTCTTCTCCTTTTCCAAGAGCTATTGCATCCCGGGCCACCGCCTCGGTACAATCATCGCCTCACCGACCCTTCAACAGCACATCCGCACCGTTCTGGACTCGATGCAAATTTGCGCTCCCCGGCCCGTCCAACTCGCGCTCGCTCCCTTGCTCCCGTCATTCCGCCCTTTCATTCGTTCCACCGCAGAAGCGTTGAAAGCTCGGCACGACCTGTTCAAAGCGTGTCTGCCCCAGCCGTGGAGCATCGGTGCGCAGGGAGGGTATTTTGCTTTCGTCAGGCATCCCTTTCAGGGTATTGGCGCCAAGGAGGTCTGCAAAACATTGGCGGAGCAATGGGGCATCGTGTTGTTGCCTGCGGAATTCTTCGGAAGTAGTGTCAGTGGGCACGGGGACCAATGGGTTCGTTTCGCGGTCGCTAACGTGAGCGATGAAAATGTCCAGATGGTTTGTGGAAGGTTGAAGGAACACTTGGCCGCGACCAAGTGGAACACTGTTGGTTGATTTGGGTCGATG
The DNA here is from genome assembly GCA_004802705.1 of Bondarzewia mesenterica. Lineage (NCBI taxonomy): Eukaryota > Fungi > Basidiomycota > Agaricomycetes > Russulales > Bondarzewiaceae > Bondarzewia > Bondarzewia mesenterica. The sequence continues at coordinate 39,973 of SGPL01000145.1, forward strand.
TCTCGAGTCCCACTTCCGACTTGTTCCTCCTGCGCTACGCTTACGCTTTCATCCTCCTCGCCGCCTGCGATCTACCTTGGGTTGCGACATTCAACTTGAATAATCAGCGCGCAATGTTATGCCGGATGTTTATATTAAGGATATTGTTGAATGAAAACCTCATTCTCGACGATGTACACATTACTCGAAGACCGTGGCTTCTTTCAGGTGAGTGATGGCTGGCTTCAAAACCCTCACTTTGTTGTCTGTGTCGGAGGCTAAGGCGACCTTCGATTCTCGTTCTTCTGGGCTGCTCTATATGCTACACTCAGAGCCATCAAGATTGGCATTATCTTGTTGTCTTTCCTGTATGTTTCTATGGCTGTGCAGTCATATAACTATAACTAGACGAACTCCAAGAACGACGGTTGGTGGGTCAAGTTACTGGTGAAATATACCAGTCACTTCGTGCGTCACATATCCACTCACTCATTCGATATTAGGTTGTCTGGGTCTGGTAATGCTGGTGTTTCCGACTCACACAACTCACTGTCTGCATCGATCTGTGACATTGCACCCACCTCAGGTGGGTCCATATCCCTTGTTGGAGTTCATAAATGCACTCTTGAGGCCTGAGGTAGCTTGAATACTGATGATAAGAGGGTTGTACTATATGAGACTTGTGCGTTGTCTTGTTTGTAGGACTAATGCCATCTGTTGAGACAATTGACGAAAGCTCAGATTGGAGCGGATTGTTCTTCGCATGTGATTATCTTGCCTACTACACGTAATTCAAGTCTAGTTGTATATATACATGTTCTCATCGTTGACCGATGTTCAATCCTCTGAGGAGCATAAACTTGCCCAATAGTCTTAGAGGTTACATTTGGCCGTTAGACGTTAAAGACAAAGATAGATTGATGATCAGCACGCTATATTCATATATTGAGATGACTCCAAGAAACAAGCTCATGAGAAACAAACCAGATCGTCGCTATCCACAATTGGAAGAAAAAGTCGGCATTCATCAGTACGAGAACGAATTGACTACCGTTTCCAAATTGAAACCAGCGCTGGGCGAAGCCAAATTACTTCACGATGTCACAATAGGCCATCCGCTGGAGAAGTCTAAGTGATTGATGCCGAGCTGGAAAAATATTGTTGAAGAAATGAATCTAACGCAATCCGAATGAAAACACTCACGAAACTCCCCGATGAGGTATAGTAGTCTGTATGACAAGTCAGGCTCGCCTCCGTATCTCAACTTGAGAAATGAAACTAAATCACGCACGGTAGATCAGTAGAATACCATCAGAGTCGGTCAGGATATCCTGCCCCCCGGGACCGATTATCTAGGCGTGATTCAAGGATTCACTTTGGCATCAATCGCAATATCAGACAACTATATCCACTCACGCTGCCATGAGAGCCGAGGATCAAAGTCCCACCTCCCTCCGTCAGTGCCACACCTGACTCGTCAACGAACGGGCCTTTAACACTAACCACAGAGAAAAAAGAGGAATGACCCGCTATTTTAGTTACACAGGGGGGGGATGACGTACCTGCTTGAACGACCGACGCGGATGTTGTACGTGCTGTTCGTACCCTGGCAGCAGAGATCCCACGATGTGAAGAGGTAGTAGTAACTTCCGTACTCGTAGATCACGCTCGCCTCGATGGCGCCGTTCGCGGCCGTTCGCTCAGCAAGGGATGTCACGGTCGATGAAGAAGGTTTACCGGTCGAAGAGCCTAGACTGAAAACAATTATTGAACTCACCCAATAAATAACGAGATATATAATTCACGTCATTCTAGGGGGAGGGAGAAGGAACGGTTGCGCATAAGTGACACTTCTTCACCACGATGATGAGGCACGCACTCTTTAATTCCCGTCCAGAAGGAGCCGAGCGAGAGATACCAATTTCCTGAATCTGTTGTAGAAAGAGTAAGACTTCGATTGAATATTGGACACACAAGTCGCGTATGAGAATGCAGATACCAATAATAAGGCTGTTCAATGGCGGCCGCGACAGGGTGAGCTTCATAAGAATTCATGAGGCGTTTGATTAGCGTACTTTGGGTCAATGGCCTACACTCGCCCAATTAGTGTTGGAAATTGTGTAGTCGCTGTAGACAACGAAAAACTCACATTGTAATCATTCGAGCTACTCGTGGAGGTGACCAGCCCTTCGTTCACCCAGCTATCTGCCAACGAAAATCAATTGACACACATAGAAGTACTTTGTAAAGGATGCTACTCCTTACTGGGTAAGCCAGTTGTAGATTTGGCGAAGAAAATAGCAGACTATCAGATTATGTCAAGCAGAGCTGCGCTGTGCTCGAAGAATTTGCGTGACTTACGTTCTGGGAGCCGAAGCTTGAAGCAGCGTAGTACAGCTGAATCACTTGCAATCAGATAAAGCTTCTAAACATAGATTAGGCATACATAGAATTGTCCATCAGCGTATGTGCAGTCGGGTGCCCACAGCGCACTTGAGTAGAAACGTTGATTAGTATGTTAGAGATTAAATTGGGTATCGCAGATTGTATGAACCCATTCGATGTTCCAGTGTATGTATCAGCCCATGACGCGCCATCAGGCCAGACTTTGCCGACTAGAGTCCATGCCTTGCGATCTGTAGATGTTCTAATCTCGATACCAACACCAGTGCCTGCAAGATAATTTGTCAGCGTACCACGGGCAAACGCAGAACAACACTCTGCCTACCGAATAACCAGTACTTTCCACTGCTGTCCTTGCACATTGATGGATCATGAATGGCAGTATCTCCAGTGACTGCTTGAGGGTTCGGATACTGTGCAAGGACACCAAGTGCAAGGCTGGCGAGAGCATAGAAGATTTTTCCCGTAAGCATTTGAGGGGAATGAGAGCACCGATTGGCCGTTCAGAGCCATCCATCGTGACGGTCTTTTTAAATTGACAGCGAGACGCGGCAAAATCGAGGCTGCATGTACGGAAGAGACGAGCGGGCCGCGAATATTTTGCTTTCAACGCAGAATCTGCATTTTCCATGTCGTCAAAGAAGACTTGGCAGTCATGTGAAGAGCATACTCGCCGAAATTCACCCTCCGTTGCAACGACGGGGAAAGTATGGCAATCCGTTGGTTCAACTAATGCGCAAGCATGGCAACCCGACCGACTGAGTTTTTCATATTGAAAATTGGATTTATGTAGGGATCTAAACTTGAGATTAATCAGCTAGTAGTAGCACCTCCTGAACTCTCGAGTCTCTGAACCGTACTTATTGTGGCACAATTCGCATGTGTAGTTCAATAAACGTTAAGACTCAATTGAGTCAATCAGCTACCTGGTCATGCCATCAGTCAAATCGGCCCGCCGATCAGTATTCTTGAATCTTGACACAGGAATATCCATAGTGTGTATACGATGGCTTGAAATCCCTGAAGAACACGCCTTTGAACCAAGGCCCGCACACGGGCTCTAGTCCTGAACACATTGTACCGGAATCAAATACGGATAATTACTGGGTAATTATGATGGAGCAACAAGTATTACTGTCATCAACTTACTTGGAATTCATGTCTTGCGGATCACGCAGAATAACACCGACGCTGAGGTTTCTCGTACGTTCGTTGAATGCCAGACCCTACCAGACCTATAGATCGAGGACGTTCGGTGACTTTATGAGACACAGGTCGCACACAGAGAAGACATAAACGAGGTGGGGAGGAGCATTGCATGAACATTCTAACTCGCGGATGAAGCTTGAAGCTTTGAAGGTTCGAAGCTTCACTGATGAGAAGAGTACTGTGGATAGTTGGAGCATGCACTCACCCAACCGAGTGTTGAAATTGAAATTTGAAACGTTGAACGCAAGCTGCACGTCGTGCATGCCTGCATCTTGCCGGCCGCGGCGTGCGTCCTCGTGCGTCACATCACATGAGTGCATTTTTGCTGAGGGACACCGGAGAGTCTTCGGAAGAGGGTCTCCGGGATGTAGGTCGGCACGGCACGGACCGGCATCCGCGGCAAGTAGAATGTGACGGTACAGTACCCGCCATGCCGCCTCAAGTCCGAATCGCGTCAGTCGTCCCACAGCGGCTTCGAACTTCCGCTCATCTCGTCAACTGGGTAAGGTCAATGACTCCAATGATCAAGAAGTTTCTAGCTTTGAATTCTCAGGTTAGCTCCCTCTGGGCTCCGATAATAGAAGAGCCTGGCGGCATGATAGGTTCGAGAAATCTCGGTCAGGATACTGCACTGTCCGCCATCGCAAGCGATGCGTCCTACCGGACGTCCAGCACGCCTCGGCTCGACCAGCTAACTTCATCCCATCCACGGTCCGTCCGCCGGTGAGAGCTCAAGGTGATCCCGACAAGTATGTAGTTCATCTTTCCGCAGGCCTACCAGCTTCAAGTTTCAGTTCATAGCTGCAGCTGAAGGCTGCTGAACATATCCGTTAATTAATACGGCTACCGAATCGCTTGTGATGATGGCGTTAAGGCGTCACATCTTTGAGTTCTGTTGTATAACTGCCATCTCTTCCGATTCCAAGAGCCTTCCGGACTCCACAGTAGAGCCTAGTGCCATAATACGTGCCACTTAGCTTTCAGTATATAACATCAACTGCTTTGCTCTCTGTGGGCTTGATCCCCCAACCGTTCTTCATATTACCAAATTCGAAACCTAGTACTAGTGAAATTCATCACATCACATGAAGTTGTTCGCCGTCCTCGTCTTTCTCACCTCCCTATTCGCAGCGGCCTGCGCTCAAAATATCACTATTGGCTATCCCAGCGACGGCAGCAGTGTCTCTGCCAACAGCTCGCTGACTGTTCAAGTCAATCGACCTGTAACACACTTTACTTCTGTCATATTAATCTTTAATAAAATAATTATTCGTTGCAGAACTCACTCACCGGCTCTCAAGAGATCGCAATTGTCATTTCCATGGCTCCGTGCACTGCAGGTGGTTGTCCAGATCCAACCGAACGCCTTGGAAGCATTCTCTATTACGGACCCTACAACCCTCAGTATCCCATTACACGCTCGCCCCAAGACGTTCCGCAGCAGAATTTCTCAGTGACGGTTCCAGCCTACTTGCAGCAGAGTCTGGCTCAGTTGACTGTGACTCACTTCAGTCTCGTTGGGGTGCGTGTTTTCTTTTTCTTTTTCAGGAGCACAACCAGTAACACGTTCGAGGTGCTGATTATGTATCATTGCGCTTGACTAGGCTGGACCGTATCCGATGTTCGAGTTCAAAGACATCACCCTAAATGTTGATTGAGAAGTTTCGACAAGATAGGCATGAGCGCAGATATTGACGGACTCGACCTATGATTGGTATCGGTATGATACAGTATGACGTCGTACTCGGACAATGGACAGTTCAACGTACTCTTGATGTTGAAAGTTGCGTATCTATTACTGGCCTATCATTTAATTGAAAGTGTTTCCTACTTATCACGAGGTCATGGACTCTCACCGCAATGCGTAAGTCCGAACGCTCTTCGACCCATGATCAAGTCCGCACTTGCTACTGTAATAAGCAACCGGGACACGTTTTGCATCTGCTCTTACCCATGAACTTTCACGCGGCTTCCGGTGAGGAGACACTCACTTGCCTTCTAGACTGGTCTTGCCGAACTTCGTCATGCTCTGTGACAGACCTAACTTCCCCCTCCCATACACTCTCAGACTATGTCGATTATTCTCAAAGTTGTTCGTAACTTTTTCTGTGACTTTTCTGACAGGTCTTCGAGTAGATTCCATACACTATCTGACTTCCTTGGAAGTATTTGTCATGTTTCGCCTTCTCCAGTCATTTGAATGGGGTATCCCACGTCTGTACTTACTCTTCGTGCTGGGAACATGGCAGCTTTTCGTGCCTGCTCATATAAGCTATGACCTGAGCCTGCTTCTCAGCAAGTCCCCTTACTTGCCCACCCTCAAACATGTCTTTGACGAAAATCCCGCTGCTGTTCATTGCATGTCTGTGCGTGCAGCGCAGCCTCACATCTCCCAACCCGCCACCACCTCCAGAGATATCCTCCTCCAAGTACAAGGATCTATGGTCTCGATCATTCGCGGGAAGTTGGGGTCCTTCTATTCACAAGGTATGGTTATTGTCCTACTCTCCATTCTTCCCGCCCAGTGTCTTTGAGGTGAAGAGGATTTGAAGTGCGGTCGCTTTATCGTAGATGTTTATCTGGACAACTTCCCTTTGCGAAGCACTGTTCATCTGTGCTATGCAAGCTGAATACTCAGGCCGCCACACCCATTTCGCATATACTGTCCTGTCTCATAGGCCCGTTGAGCTCGCTTCTATCAGAATAACAACACCATTCATCATCGGCCTATGCATGCTACTCCTCGCGGCATTCATCCGCACCATGTGCTATCGAACGCTCGGTCGCCTCTTTACGTTTGAGCTCTCCATTCAGCCCAAACACAGGCTTGTCACCAGTGGCCCGTATGCTTGGGTCCGTCATCCCTCATATCTCGGCAGTCTGTTGGGCTTCGCTGGAGCTATCATTGTGATGTTCAGCGTGGGCTCTTGGGCGCAAGAATGCGGATGGCTTGGAACAAAGTTTGGCAAGGTTTTCATGGCTTCAGCCGTGATTTACGATGTGTACGTTGGAGCAGTATTGGTGTGGAGGACAGACCAAGAGGATGAGATGTTGAAGGAAAAGTTCGGGATGGAGTGGAGGATGTGGAGAAGGAATGTGAAGTACAAACTGGTGCCGTGGGTTTACTGATCCATTTAGATAATCGCTCGCAGAAATTTGAATAGCATTCCTGCGGTCTTGCGTGTGAACGTTCAACGAGATTGTAAGCACTCTGCGGCGCTCAGAGTCAAGTCCGCGGCGGCCGCTGCAGTGGACGCGTTCCGATCATTGAAGGCACGTGCATGAGAACTTTGATCGCGTGATTTGAACCTTCCGCTGTTCTTTGTATCTTTGTGCAGGCAGTCGCCTTGCTCCAGTCGATCCATACCCTCTGAATTATGCCACAGATATCTTCTCAAGCCCATCATGTCCACCCGGGTGACCTTCCGTACGCTACTCCAGTTCTGCGCGCTGCGTCACCCAGCGGCTCCATCGACACCGAGTACGGACCTGATGAGACGAGCAGGTCCGATNTCGAGCTCTCGCAAGACGAGTTTTCAAAAAAAAAAGTTCAGGCCGGTATCAGACTGCGTGAACAGAGGGAGCAAGAGCTGATGGCGGAGGCCAAGCCGTTGTTGTTGCCGCGACCAAAGACTGCGGCAGAGGAGAAAGGTGTGGAGTATTACTTGGATGCCCGCACCCATTGTTCTAAAACACGTTGTCGTTCTGGGGATGTGCTACACTCAGCGCTGTTTGAGCAGGTGATGCGCTCGCTACGCTGGCATGTCCAACAACTGGAAGAGAATGAGTTGATCGAGAACATGATGCTCCGTGGTTCTCAAGTCGCATTCGAAATTCAATCTTCATCAGACGATATCGACGCAATTATGCAGAGCATGATGGGATCTCTACCCCATGGAAATCCTACGAACACGACCGTTGACGATTCGCCCAGCAGTATCACATCCGCGCTGGATCGAGAGGATACATTTGACGAGGCGAGGCACAGGAGCGCAAAGGGAAAGGGAAGGGCATTTTGAATGAGATTAATTGCTGTAGTGCGTGCTTCTCCTGCGTTTTTGCGTTGCAATTGACGATGTTGGTGCTACTGTACTATTGACTCGACCATTTGTGCGACCTGGCAAGTGCACTCTCTTTCCGTGGCTCTGTTCAATATCGCCACTGTCACTCCACTCTGCCGCACACATTGACATAATTATCTGCTCGGACCGTCCAATTCTTCATGCGCGTTGTAGAACAACCCAAGCTGGAGCCGCATTGTACGTGCGGATAGATCTCCGGTCATAATAAAGTCCTGCAGCGTGCACCTTTCGGTAGCAAACCGGTATGAATGGCTACTTCAAATTTTGCCGTGAGCCTTTTATCTTTGCGTGTTTACATCCACCTGCCCTCACAATTGTTTTCATCGTGTGGATGGCGTGCAATGTAAGGTTTTATCGTCTATTAATATTTATCGCCCTATGCTACTCGTAAGTAATGACCGATCAGTTCATGCATTGTCAGCTACCACCTTTTGGAGCATACGTCCAGGACGTCCACGAATTTCCGAGGGATCAAACCGTTGCTGTAGGTCTTAATTTCTGATAGCATCGTAAACGACGACGCCTGCAGCCCCGCGGATTTATCCATCCTACTAGTCTACATCAGCTTCGTAAACGTGGGTAGCGCATGGTGAGTACGAATGCCTGTCTATAAATTGTTCATTGACTAGAAGCATCGAATCCTTGGGTAGAAACGTTGGGTTGGTCATCGATAATGGCATCCCAATACTTGGCTTGCATATACAAACGCGCACTCTGGATAGTAGATATGACTCCGATTTCATCGTTTCAGATTTACTTAACCCCATGTGTCCTTCATGATCAGTTGCCCATGTGTAGAAGCTCCGAGACCCCTTGTGGTTCGCCACCTTGCTTCCAATGCGTTATTTTCTAAATAGCATGCGCAAGTTCGTCTCCCTTCTTTCATTTTGACACATTGAAACCACCAATTAACTAGGCCTCTCGCTCTTGATAACGTCACAGGTTGTATAAGCTATATTATGAAGTAAACATTAAAATTGCTCTTCTCGATGAATGGTGCATAATGTGATCGGCCTGATTCGAGCACCTCTTGCGAAACAGCATGAAGTTTCGGTAGACAACGTGTTCTATCCCAGAGAAGAGCTATGCATGAGATCATTTATCCCGGCGCTATATGTACTGTCTTGTTGCTCTCATTCAAGTTGCTTGTTTTTGAGATGTGCTGACCTTGGGAATGTGCTATTATACGTTTGTCCACCATCCCTAACGCGACTCTACTGCCACAGAACTTGTCTGTGAGTTCCTCTCATCACCGGGGACCTGATTCACTGTAAGCGACTTCATTCATGCTTTCGGTGAAACTGATGCTCCGTATGTGTCACTATCAATGGCAATTTTTGCTAGATTTTTCTTCAGTGCAAAGGCAACTCGTGGTTATTCAAGTATCGTAATCCATTATATGCGAATCCTTTTCTGGTATCAACTTCTTGTACATCCGTGGGATGGTTCTCCAGAGTCACGGACGGGAAACACGGTACGTGATATATATATACTGGCTTTACTTATCGTAACTCCCGTTCCTTCAAGCATCCACCATGTCTGCACTGCGAGCTACACTCGTTGTCGTAGAGGCCCTCTGCGTCCAATTTGCTACCACCCCACCAAACAAAAGCCCAAACCAGGGTCGCTACCATACGGAAGAGATTCTCATCTTGCGCGCCGCTCCTTTCATTTTCGCGGTCAGTTGGCCCTAACTGCTCACGGCATCGACATCTATACTTACATGCATCATCTAGCTTCAACAACCCTTGATATGGTTTTGCGCGTTGCTCGACATTCTCGTCCTCTTCCCGCCCGATTCTATCCCACTTTTCTCTCATATCCAATTTACCCCTCGTCTTCAGTCGCATTCAACTCGGAGCCCTGAAGTCACTCCACTCTTCCTCCTTGGATTCGCAGCAGTTCTTCTTGGCACCGTAATTCGGACCACCTGCTTTCGAGCCCTAGGACATCTCTTCACGTTCGACCTGGCCGTTTTAGAGGGACATAAGCTCGTGACATCCGGCCCTTATGCATACGTCCGCCACCCAAGCTATTGCGGCTCACTCCTCCTCGTCTTTGGCCTCCCTTTATCTCAGTTCACGCGCGGCAGTTGCCTGGTCGAAGGTGGCTTGCTGGATCCTCGTGGCGTATTCATTGTCTTACTGTGGGCATCGTGGTGGATATGGGCTGTAGCAGTGGCAGTTCGTCGTGCTTATGCTGAAGATGAGGAGATGAAGAAGCAGTTCGGCAAAGAGTGGGAAGGTTATGCGGCGAGAGTGCGGTGGTGGTTTTTCCCGGGGCTCATGTGAGCGATGCCACGAGTTCACTTTCTTGTAAGGGTTGCATCCTTCTGATCTCTTGCATGGATTCTATTCTTATTGAGTGATTCTTTTGCTCTGCACTTCTCAGCTTCATCGCGTCATATGAATGATAGACACTGACAGCCGTGGGTAATTCCTTGAAGATTCCGGGACCCCATATGTCCAATCTACTGTACTTCAAGTTATAGATTATATGATCCAGTGTATGTTTTCAGTCGACCACCGGCATTGACTAAGAAGATATGATGTCGTAACAGAATGTTCAAACCTGAGCTGTCACATGCTCCCTTCCAATCTTTGCTCAAACATGCTCCTTCGTCTGAGAGTCTGTCTTGGTCGTGCTAAGCGATAAATCCATCAGAAGAAGATTCTCGATCAAAAAGTCGCTCTGAATTACTATGTCGGCCTTCGAATTGCTACGGAATCAAATAAACGGGACATACATGGTCACGCCAATTTCGCAGCATATGACATTGCCAGGTGTTTGTCTTATAGGACCCAATCCATTATGGTATTAGTGACGCACAAAAGTACCAGGAACGGAGTAAAGCAAAGCTCAACTTCATCCAAACCATGGCATTCAAAAAGCATCAGACTTAAAGCCAGATAAGTGGTATTCGAGGCCCAAACGAATCAAAGCGGTTGCGATGCGTTCGTAGTTTCAGCCAAGAAATGTGAGCCCCGGCTTTTATCGAGTAGCAGGGAGGGGGGGAAAGAAGTGGCCTACTACTGTCATAGAGATCATGGCGATGATTAGAACCAAAATCAGCCAGAGACTGGGAGTGCATGTGCATGCCAGTGAAGGAGTCAATTTATATTGTCTGAGCAGTGAGGTCAAAAAACCAAAGCCGCAATTATGGATATCCGAGTTCTCCCAAAAATGGAGCGACAAGACCGTGGCACTCAGCCCTTGACTTAGCCTATGCTCACTTATGATGCGTAGAAGAATGATCAAATTGGCTCACTTACTTAGTTCTATCTCTCGAGTTGGCAGGAAGACCTCAAATTTCGAATTCAAATCGGAGCCTCATGTTTCGATCGGCGGCTCTGACTGTCTGTTCTTGGACGACAGGCTGTCTTGTGTGAAGCCTATTTTCCTCACTAAGTACATAACAGCATCCGCGCATATGCGCAACTTGCGATATGTTCTCTATAAGCCTTTGCTGTTTTGATGGAGTTCTTGAAAATGAAAATAAAGTGAGAAGCACCAGGTTTAAGCGATTTACCGACTTTTGAGTTTTGACCTGTCGTCAAATGAGATACTGGATTGACTTATGGGTAGAATAGGTTGATTAGATCGTTCGACCATTCGATCAAATGCAAGCACAAGTGTAGAGACTTTGGCAAATGCAGAGTAAAAGATCATAAGTGCCGATCGCGCGTATCGGCGGATCGCACAACGCAGATTAAGTATTGTCATTTGTATCTGATGAATATGATATTGATCGACAGGAAAGTAAGGGGAAATACTTATTTAAAGGCCCAGTACGTGGTTCCAATATATATACTTTGTGTCGAAATTTGACCGTTACCGTTCCGACAGTGGATAATATTGCGATATTATTGTCGCCGCGGCGTCGACGGTGTGAATTCAATCTCTTCGGAGCTCTTCGGAGGCGCTCAGAGAGGCTCAGAGACGTTCAGATCTTCAGATCTCCCAGATGCTCGTCCCAACTTCTGTTACTACAATTCAAGTTCCAAGTTCCGGCATCTCTACAGTAAACGTCGTAAAAGTAAGCTTGTCGAGGCTTGGAACCTAAATATCTGACCACTGGCTAGGTACGTACCGGGACAGGTTCCGGTTGAGCTGATGCGCTGACGGTCAATCTACACTTATCGCCTCTTCCATATGAATGAAACCAAACCAGTAGCTAGTAATGTAGCATCTCTTCTCTCAACCTCCATCTTGTTGAAACATTGACCTCGAACATACTGGGATCTAATCCATCTGTTTTCTTCTGAGATTTAGAGCTGAAGTTGCTACTAGGTCTCTAACGCTCTATAGATGGATCCTCTGACTTTCGTCTACAAGCGTGTTGAGAACCTAGACATTTCTTTCGATCTCTACCCCCCTCTTTCCCCTTACTCAGTTGTTGGCTCCCAAGTCCGCGTTACAGGCATAGCAGATATACAAGCTGTTCCTGCCGTAGTGTACTTTCATGGTGGTGGTATGACTGTCGGAACGCGAAAGAGCTGGTTTCCGACTTGGCTCCACCGTACGTTGGTGGCCTCCTGCATCCACATATATTTTAGACTCACGTTTTAGGACTTGCATACAACTCAAGAACGCACGACTGCCGCAGGAGTCGCGTTCATATCTGCTGACTACAGACTGATGCCGCCTGCTACCGGACACGAAATACTCTCTGACATCTTGTCACTCCTCAACTTCGTTCGCCACTCCCTCAACCCGTTGTTATCGCGCAGATCTCCGACTGCTACGCTTCTCCAGATCGATTCTGCCCGAATTGCAGTTGTAGGCTCCAGCGCAGGTGGTCTATGCTCATACCTCGCTGCAGCACACGCTGCGCCTAAGCCTAAAGCTGTTCTGTCAATGTACGGTTTAGGCGGATCTTTTTTGGTGCGTATGCTGCTCCAATCGAGTTTTCACATAGTAGTTCACTTACTGAGACTAACGATGCTATGCCGCATTGACAGACGCCGCACTACCTCGCGCCGAAGCTGAAGCCATTCTTCCGTGGACGCGAGTTACTAGACGCCAGCTCAGACACGTTCGCTCCATTCCTTCATCCCTCTGTCAGATCCCTTCCATCAACAGCAGGCTCTGAGCTGGCGTATAAATACAGGGACTCGATGACACCTGCATATCCTGCTAACCCGCGGATGCTGCTTGCCAGGCTCTATCTTCAGCAGGGCACTTTCCTCGACTACTGGACTGGACTGCACGCACCTTCGCTCAGCGAGACACTGCGAACGCAACTCGAGGACGCGGACCGATGCGGTTCGGCGATACCGCACGAGTCCCGCACATTGTTTCCCGAATTGCTTGTCTCCAAGGATTGGCCACCCACTTTCCTTGTACACGGCGAACTCGACAGCGCTGTACCCCTTGCTGATTCGCGCAACATGTGCGAGCTACTGAAAGGAGCGAACGTGGATGTGCAGTTGAGAGTTGTGGAAGGACAGGAACATTCGTTTGATTATCAGGCGGATGCCGACGATGAGGGGAAGTTTAAGTCTGTGTTCGACGAGGCCGTCGATTTTCTCATTGGAGCATTGCACTCAGGCGTGTAAGCAGAAGGTTGAGGAGCATATCGGACGACATCATGAACCGATTTTACTCCGTAGCTGTATAATTACTTAGAGATTTGGGTGTGCTCCACGACTTTCCCCGCACAATTCGTCTGCAAATACGTCATGCAAAGGCTGCGACCGGGTTGATCGGGAGTTCCTGCTGCCAAAGACCTCTTCTGATTGCCCAGCACTGAGTATTGCTGGCGAAGGACTCAGGGCATTGGACAGTGGGGCTGGACATGGACCGAGCGGCAGCCTTGGCGGGATCCTGCGAGATAGTCAGAGCCACATACCTCGAACCCAGTGACGAGGCAGTCCGCCGACTAGAGCGGCCGATTTGCCCGAACTGTTCAGGCCAGGCCCTATGCAGTTTCAGTAACGAAGTCTGTGTGACTTAGCTCGAGCGCGATTGAATGATTTCCTATGATTTCTCGCTGATGAGTCCAATGCTGCAACTGAACAGGGGCAGCGATCGTCTGGAATCGTGGATGATGAAACACCTGATGTAGGCCAGTTGGATTGTGAAACGTGATGTATTTGGCCGACTTCGCTACCAGCGCAAATTCGTTCCCAGAATGGTACGGAGAGATAGCTCTTCGGCGTAGTGAAACTTACCAGACGAGGGCTGGTTTTTCTTGGAGTTGGTAAGCAAAGGTTGTCCGTCATGAGAAAAAATAAAGCTGTCGACCTTGAGCAGTCTAGTACGGCGCAAGGTGGCCTGCTCCTTTTCGGGAGCGGATGCGGATGGACGAGATGGGCAGGAGCGACCTAGATACGACCCAAACGGTGGAGGGTCTCGCAGTTTGGAAAGAGATGGATCCATTAGGTGCCGGTGGTTCTGCCATGCGTGGAAAACGAGGCGATGATTTTATGTGCGTTATCGGAGCAGAGAAGGCAAGAAACCGGACAAACTGAGAGGAACCCTAACCCGAGAGGCAGTGTGGCGGCCCAAAGGGAGCAAAGAGGGAGCGCCCGCGTCTGAGTCTGTTACGTCGAGCACTAAACATGATTAGAAAACGACAAACCCAAGGTCAGTCTTTCCCCCGCGATCCTATTTCCGATATTGTCGTCATTTTCTCCTATCGCTTTGTGTTTCTTTCTTTTCTTTTCTTGCCATCATCATGTCCGCTTCATCCTCATCCATCCCCGCGTCGTCCACCGCGTCGTCCACTTCCACGCCTTTTACGTCCCCAGGTGCCTCCTCTTCCTCTGCTAGCTTCACATCATCTCATCTCTCTTCCTCTCGCCCTCCAGCAGTCTCATCCAGTGTAACTAACTCTCAGTCTTCATCTTCTCTTTCAGGGTCTTCTTCTGCGCCCGTCGATACATCGTCCTCGGTGGGGCCTTCGTCATCCGCGCCTCCCACGACCACGACCCCCACTTCATCACCAACACCCTCCCCTAGCTCGTCCCCGTCGCCGACTTCACAATCTCCATCCCCTTCTCCATCCCCTTCTCCTACTAGTTCCCCAGCTCCCTCCAGCTCTTCTTTCTTTCCATCAGCTTCCCCATCCTCTGCCCTTCCTCCATCTGCCTCTTCCGCCTCCTCCATCGCTGCTTCCTCCTCTGCTGTAGCCTCATCCTCTGCAGCATTTTCATCTTCTCAGTCTTCCTCTTTGCTCGCACCCGTCACTTCAGTGGTCGCTACAACTGTCATGTACGTCCCGACCCGACCTTCCATTCATATATATTATCTAATACGCCTTGCGTTTGCCGCACAGCGGCACAAATGCAGACGGGCAGACCTTTACCACCACCATCGCATCCACCCAAGTCATAACCGCCTCTGCCGGCGCTTCTCACTCTTCTGGGTCCTCCAACACCGGTGCCATCGTCGGCGGTGTTGTAGGCGGTGTCGTTGGTCTCGCTCTTCTTATTTTACTCGCCTGGTGCTGGCGCCGCAGGACTCGCAAAGACGACTTTGATGGTAATTTCGACCCGGATCGCGTCGTGCGCCATTCCGGTCACGGTCCCGTTGATCTTGTGGATGGAGCTGAGGTCACTCCCTACTCGTATAATCCTGCACAGCCCCAGAGTGTTTCTGGTGGAACGGCGAACTCTAACGGTGGGATGAGGGAGCACCAGGACGGAAAATCCTCAGTACTTACGGCTGGAATGGCTGGTACGGGCGCTGGTGCAGCTGCATACGGTGTGATGGGTCCGACCAGTGCGCCTCAAACCGCCTCTCAATATGCACCGACGGCAAGTGACCCCAGCGAGTACCCCCGCTCTGATTCGTCATCGCACTATCCGTCCACCAGTCCCGCGGGCAGCACGCATCCCTTGGGCGATTTCCGTCACCCGTCACCTGGCCCTTCGCTTCCCGCCACGCATTCCTCCGGCGGTGGCTCTTCGGGGCCGCCAGGTGCATGGCAAAATCCGAGGAGTGCGAAGGAGAGAGAAGCTATGGGGAACAGGAGAATGCCCGAGGGACCTGGTGGATTCACGCTGGCGAATGAAACGGAGGAAAGCAATGCTGGTTCAGGAGTGGTGCAACACCAGGACGGCGGACGTGTGCAGCCAGAGATAGAGCCGTTGAACGAGATTCCGCCTGCATACGAATCAATCTCGCCGGACGAGCGCTGAGCAGTGCCGATTACAGGCCTTGATGATCATTGGATGCCTGACCGTCCTTGAATGGAGTGTTGTCTTATGCTTGTTCTCCTTAACCTAAAGTTCTTCGTCTGTCTGCCATTCACGTCTGACGACTTCCATGCTCTATTTGTACCTCTTCCCCATATTCAGCTCGACCATACATCATTCACGCCATGTCATTGATAGTATCATAAATATCGCGCAACCCAATATAAAGTATTCTCGTCCTTACGCCAAAATGTCACTCATTAAATAACATGAGACAAAGAGCAAAGCAAAAGTCCTGCCAAAACGTGCAAAAGGACGCACAAGGAATTAACGGCGTATGTTCATAAAATCATGAGGTTCGTAGATGGGTGCTAAGGTCCTTGTGCTGAATTATCCCTCCAAACGAAAACAACCATGCTGTAGTCCCTTGCAATCACACCGCAAAGTTCAAAAAACTACATCGCAAGCCCAGCACCAGTGCTGCCCTCATGTCCGACTCCGATGCTGGCACCACCACCTGAGCTCCGATCCCTTGGCGACCGTTCCAACCAGTTTCGCGGAGAGGTTGGGGAGTCGTCCTTCCAAATTTTAGGACGCGTGGGCGTAGTGGGCGACTCGCCATCCCCATGCACGTCCGGATTCGTCAGTATCAATGGGCTAGGAGTGTACGATGCCCTCCGTGATCTCGGTATCAAGCCAGTCTGCGAGCCCGTGCTCATGTCCCGATCGTGTCCGTGTCCAAGATCTGATCCTGAGCCTTCGAGCCGCAGAGATAGTGAATCCCGCGACTCGTCTGCATCGAAACTTGCACCTCCGCGTATGCGCGGGGTGTCCGAACCAGAGCTGGGACGTGGGGGGGATGAGGATGGACCCATGACGCCGTCCACTATGCCGCTCAAGTCGACCTTGCTGGAAGGGCCAGTAAGGGGGTCGCGTAGACGACTGCCAGCACCCGGGGGAGGCCAAACTGCTTCCTGGAATATCGACCCTGATTCTGAAGCACGTGCGCGGAAGAGACGCGGTGGGAGTTCGTATGGCGGGTCGCCAGAACCACTATGGTGAGAGGCGAAGGGATCGTCTCGATACTGTCCAGGCACGACGGGATCGTCCATGTCCTCGCCTGCGAGGAAGGCAGAGCGAGAGGGAGGTTTGTGTCGCAAAGAAGCGTACTCGCGCTTTTTAATGCGTCGGCGGAGGTACCACAGGATGGCAAGGGCAAGAACAAAGGCTACGACGCCGCCTACGGCTGAGCCTGCTATGATAGCAGTTCGTTGGGAGGTGGAAATGCTCGGGGGTGGCGAGGAAAGGGAAGTCACTACTGTCGTCGGTATCTATGAATTCGTCAGAGAGTGGATATTGATAAATATGCAGTCGAAATTGTGAGTACTGTGAATTGTTCTGCAAAGGAGGCAGTGCACATACAGTCGTGGGCGTCCCGTTGACTTCGGTGGTGACAAGGGATGTGAATGTGGTGAGCGAAACATTGCTAGTGGAAGTTGCTTGGCTCGATGAAGGTGAGGAAGTGAGGGAGAAGGTGGATGTTGAATCAGTGGTCACCGTCGACGAAGTAGCTACGGTCGAGGATATCGGAGATGTGCTAGTGGGAGATGAGGATGTCGATGAAGGCGGAGTCGAAGAAGGCAACGTAGAAGACGTCGAGGATATTGATGAGGAGGCCAAGGTAGGACTCGTCGAAGACCGGGGAATTGACGAGCTTGACGAGCTGGAGATGGATGAGAACGGGCAAGGTAGTTCAGAAGTACGAAAGCGTTCAACTCACGATATGATGACAGACTGAGACTGAGATTCAGAAACTGAACTGCTGCCCGAGGACGGGCTGGAAATGTCCTGCGAAGAGGACGGTGACTGGCTGACACTCGATGGAGTGTTAGTCACAGACGAGGGGGCGCTGGTGGCGGTCGCACTGCTAGTAGTGTCAGACGGAGTGGCACCTGGAGCGGAAACGGAAGCTGTTGTGGACGGGACGGGGATGTCTGTCTGTCTCGGAGGGAGAACCCTCAGTCGCCTCTTTGGATAAGTCGCGAGTTTGAACAGCTCCATAAGTCTAATGGATGAACATTCTTTTCTTTTCTTTTCTACGGCTTGAACTTTGGTAAGGAACGAGATGGAGGGAAGTTGTCACATCAATATTGAAATGAGCCTGCGGCAATGCACTATCACGTGATCAAAACGCCTACGCATTCGCTCCTCCGCGAGCACGATATTATTGTCCACAAACCTGCTTACTCCCCTCATGATCCCCCTCTTCGACCAAGAAAAGCGACGTAGTATCAATCTTGGAGGCATCAGTTCCGCATCAACCCAAACTGCTATCCTTCATCGGGCCAAGGCTCAACGCTCGGAACGTCAGGATTCCCGTAGACGTCTTGAAAGTGCCGTCCGAATACAGGCGTGGTGGAGGGGCGTACATCAATCTAGGGAAGTCAAGCAACAACTCAAACAGAAGTTTGAGAAGGATGTCTTGGGGATATCTGGTCTGCGATGTCTGGCGCTGATCGGGAGAGACGATGAAGTCCTCGGGAAGTGGTCTGAGGCTATAGTCAGCGGTGGCAAACGTGAGTTCCTAACATGTTGTCAGAATCGTACTGATAGTTGCGCAGAATATTTCTTTCAACAAGCATATGGTCCTCAGCGTCAGAGTTGGCTTGTTTTAACTCGTCGGGCCTCTCTACTCATTCTCCAGTCTGTCGCTGACCATCCTCAGTAAGGCAGGATTTCCATCTCCCGTCTCACATCCACTAACCCTGAGCTAGATCGTCGCATGCAGTGGCTCACCTCCGCGTGCTCGACATGCTTCTCTCAACGTCTGTGACTACAAAGGCTCTGGGGCCTCAAGGATCTGATATTAGCATTGAGATAACGAAATACCTCCTCCATCATGACCTGTTCCGCTACTTCTCCAAGGCTATAATGGGCATCGTGCGTGACATTACCTCCAGATTGCCATCTCGCTCATCATCTCTATTCAGCCTGTTGAAGAAAAGAGTTCTCCGTCGCTTCCGGTTCTTGTCCCGCTGTTAACACACCCTTTCTCCAGCTTTAATGCTTTCCCATATCTCTACTCTCAATCTCTCATGCAACTCTTCGAGCACATTTTGTCCATTCCCCTCCTCCCAAACCGCATCTCAATCGCCTCGCTTTCTACGTTTTCCGCTCGCCTTCCCATCGTTTCCTCCCTCAACGATATCTCTCTCGCTCATCTTGTTTTCGAACTTCCGACAGATCGCAAAATCCATCTCGTCTCCAATCTTGTCACCTTTCTTACCCCTCGTTATCCCAAACTTACCGCGCCTGGCCTTATTGCGTACCTGAGCATCCTCACGTCGCTCCTGGACTCCCTTCCTATTCATGCGCTAGAGCCGCCCAGCCTGAGGAAGTCAACTGCTGTTAATAGAGGAGATGAATTAGGTTCCAGCTCTGAGGATGAGGATGACGCTCCACGCGTTACTGCTGTACAGTCTTTCGCGCCTCCCGCGCCGCCTCTTCCTCCACTTGACTCTCGCACACTGAAGCGTTTGCAGAACATGATCTCCTTGTCTCATCTCAGCTCCATTCTGAAGGCTACTCAGAATTATCCCTCCTCTCGACCCGAGCTATATTCATTCTTGCTCACGTTATGCACGATATGGCCAGAACGAGCGGATGGGATTCTCAGCGCTCTTGTCGTCTCAACCAACGGGGCTCTAGTAAGAGAATTGTACCGGTTCTACGTGCGAAGTTCGCCACTCGGTCGAGATGATAATGCTGTAGCTCTTATGGGTCCGCTCATTTTTTGTTTCGGTCGAACTGCGACTTACACTCTACACAGATCCCGTACACGCGCCTTCATGGCCCCCATTAGTTTTCCTTACCGATCTCTACACCCAATCGCTCCTCACTATGGGTGACGATGAGTTTTTCTCATCTGTCACTGCTGCATCCACCGCAGCACGCAATCCACTTACGCTTGATGAACTCACGTCGTTCTCGCGACAGTTGTTGAATATTGCATTTATTCTCTACTGGCGCGAGGATCAGACGAATGTGCAGCAGGGAGGGGTGCCTGGGATTAAATTGAACTGGGAGGGTGTCAGGGAGAAGGTGACAAAATGCCTGCAGGCGATCCATGCGAGAGAGTGGGTGGTTTCTTCGCTATTGTTGTTTTGAATAAATGCTGATTCAATTTCACAGTTCTCGGAAACAGTTCACACCTCCTGGCCATTGGCTCGTGAGCTCACAGATTGACCTGTCCTCTTTTATCGAGGCAGCAATGTGCGCATGTCCTCAGATCTATTATCCTGTTTTCTTCCTTCTCATCCTTTTGTCACTCACAGATTTGAAGAGCAGCAACTCACGCAGCCTGTGGGTTCCCGCCCACTCACTAAACGTCAAATCTCTTACCTTTCACCGCGTCTCGGTATCCTCAATAACATACCTTTTGCCATCCCGTTCGAAGTCCGCGTTTCCATCTTCCGCCACTTTGTTGCCAACGACATGGTCAATCGTGGAATCAATCGATTCCAATATCCCGAAACTAAGACTCGTGCGAAGGTTCGCCGGGGTCATATTGCGGAGGATGGCTTCGATAAGCTTGGGGACGCAGATCTAAGAATGCCGATTGAGATCACTTTTATTGATCAATTTGGGTATCCGGAGTCAGTACCCTCGTATCGTTCGTTCCGTTCGGATAGCTGACTGGCCACACGTAGGGCTGGTATCGACGGGGGAGGAGTGTTCAAAGAATTCTTGACCGATCTCTGCAAAGAGGCGTTTGACAGCGATCGTGGGCTCTGGCTCGCGAACAAGCAGAACGAGTTGTATCCGAACCCACATTCATATGCCACAGACCGTCTGTGTTTTAAATGCTATATGCTGCTCTCTGGCTCTGATTATCTTTTCATTCTAGCACACAATCTGAATTGGTACCGCTTCATCGGCCGTATTCTGGGAAAGGCGCTTTATGAAGGAATTTTGATAGACGTTGTATTTGCCAGTTTCTTCCTTGCAAAGGTATGTGACACTTCGCACGTTGTTGTCCGCTTGCAGCTGATCCAGGTGCAGTGGTTGGGCAAGCAAAGCTTTTTGGATGACCTTGCCTCGTTGGATCCAGATTTGTACCACGGTCTCATCTTTTTGAAGCATTATCACGGCAATCATGAAGACCTGTCGCTCAATTTTGCTGTCACGGAAGAAGGTTAGCATTGACGGTCACGATATTGTACACGAGAGTTGAGACTCACTGATGTGCACAGAGTTCGGTGTCGCAAAGACGATCGACCTCTGCCCCAACGGGAGTAACATGCCAGTTACAAGCGATAACAAGCTGGAATATATCTATCGCATGTCGCATTATCGCCTTACGAAACAAATCAAACGGCAGAGCGAGGCGTTTTTCGAGGGCCTGTCGGACATAATCGATCCGAAATGGCTTCGGTGAGTTGTTACGAATTCTACTCGTAGATTGTATATTAACGAAAGATATTAGCATGTTCAATCAGCAGGAGTTACAGGTCCTTCTTGGCGGAGTGGACTCGCCAGTCGACCTCGACGATCTAAGAGAGCACACGAACTACGGCGGGCTGTATGATGACAATCAGCAAACTGTCGTCGCTTTTTGGAAGGTCAGTCTTAGTGTTTATACGACTCGCGATCATACTAAGGTTTACAATTAGGTGGTCAACACGTTTGATCACGAGCAGCGTCGAGCGTTACTGCGATTCGTGACTAGTGTAGGCCGCCCGCCGCTACTGTATGTCTTGATCATTTTCCTCTGTACGACTGTCGCTGATGTTCTCTATAGTGGCTTCAAAGAATTAGTTCCCAACTTCAGTATCCGAGCTGCGGGTACGGACGAAACCCGTTTGCCCACGTCTAGCACCTGCGTGAACCTTCTCAAGGTGAGAACTCTATTCCTTTGTTGTACAAGTCTCATACTCATACATCCGATCCAGCTTCCGATGTATCAGAGTGAGCATGTGCTTCGCGAGAAACTGCTTCAGGCAATTTACGCAGGGGCTGGGTTTGACCTCTCGTGACATTTTTGCTGTATCGGTAGACATATTTTTGTGGTTCGCAATACTCGGATTGTACTCTGCTGTCGTGTATCATGGTAATGCAAATTTGCGCTGGTTCTCGTCGACGAACGTCGTCATCGAAGATGCTGTTTAAATGAGGCTGCCTTTCTTGTCTGGGCCTTCACCATCGTCTGCGACGCCGCGGAGCTGAACCACTGTTGGGTTTTCTCGCACGCAACTTGATGCCTGGTTGGATAAGTGCGACTGCGTCGGCGCAGACCTTGCTCGCCGGGACGG
>SGPL01000146.1:0-62041 GCA_004802705.1 Bondarzewia mesenterica
CCGTGCATCAAATAAAGCAAGAGCAGGATGGTGTGGAGCACTACAAGGTGTGCATCTCCATTTGTGAGCCATGATAGAGTATTGTTTTTCTCGACGCTCACACTTTTCTTTAGGTCCACGAGTACTCGCGATCAGGGAATTTCAATCGCAATGCCATGGAGCATACCATCGCATCACTAGACGGTGCATACGTTTGCATCGGGCTCTGCAGTGATGGTCGCTGCGATCTCGCCCTTGGGCCCCAACGTGCACATGGTGAGCGTGAACGAGTCACGTCGGAACGTTTCGCTACATGGCGCGCGTCGCGAAAGAAAACCAAGGTGCCAAGACCACGTCTGTCGACCTCAAAAATGCTGATGAAGCAAAAAGCAAGGGCGTTATCCAGGAAAATGCCAAGATGCGTACCTTCTGTCAACACGGCTGTACAGTATCTTCTGACATGACAATTACAATTGCTTTAGCCCAGCTGGATAGAATTCCCAACAAATTCTACCTTGCTCCTGATTGGCATCCCCCGCATCGTTTCTATCGCCCACGCACATCCTTCCGATCCCCTAGTCCTCGTCGACAATACATCTCTTTTACTATTTTATTCCTCCAAGGGGCCGACATCGCCACGCACTCGCTCACCAAACATGTGAATGGGCACTTTGATGGCATCATGTGGGCGCGGATACTGCCCACACATCACAGTGCGACATTTGAGCGGTTGGCATTCAAATGCGATCGGGACAGTGCCAAGCGCTCACGACTGCTGGCTTGCGCAGCGGGGTGCCAAGATGCTGCATCTTCGCATGAAGGCCACGGGAGCAATGCCCTGGCCGTGGCGCATGCGCTGGCCACCAGCCCGCACTTCACGGATGTCATCTACCCGGGGCTCGCAACGCACCCACGCAATGCGCTCGCCCGCTGCTCCCTCTTCCCGCATGCTGAGCACTTCGTCAAGTCGTTCCTCACTGCATGCACTTCAACAATCCTATCGTCCTACCAACTCCTACCAAGTTGTAGTTTCAGGCCTCTTCACTGTATTTCATAATCTTTCTTGTCAGTACATATGGATTTTTTACGAATTTCTCTACATCTCGAGGTGACGAGGTTATGTACTTTACATCGCCCGAGCTATGTTTGTAGCAGAATCGGCCAATGAAATCACGTTTCACATATCAAAACTCAAGTTTCACGGAGCACTAACAAGCAAGGGTTTCGCCGACACAGTCGGCACTCCCAAGTTTGGAGATGATAGTAAATCAGGTCGCATCCAACGTCTCTTATACGTACGTGAGTTGGGCATGACGTGCTAGGATCTGCATGCGGAATCTGCAAGTGCGACGGAGGCAAGTGGCTCCAGAATCAACTATGCTTATAAAGTACAGCGAGTCAGATTATCTGGATCATCGATGTCGCGGTCGGAGAGAGTGGGTCAAGAAGACTATCTGCCAATGAAAAGAATTCCCTCTCACATTGCTCAGACTCACCATAGTCGGAGCAGTGAACTGGCTGCCGACTCGGCATGTCGGCGCCTAGAGTAAGAAACGAACCATAACCAACCATCCACCATACGAAAGGGTCAGGAAATCGTGCAAAACGTCATCGAGGGCAAATTTCTGCGACGAGATGTATCGAGTCTCAAAAACAAAACAACCTTGATGCACACCTGACCCTCCAAAATCGACAAACACAGTATGACATATCTTGTTCATGGAGGCCTGTATTGGACTTATGGGTAAAGAAACAACAGTAGAAAGGGAATGCAGCATGCCAAAAAAAAAAGAACAGAGCGAATGCAGTGTTTTATGCCTCCGTGATCTCGCGCAACCGACGGACAGTACTGAGAAGCGCGATGTATTTAGCAGTCGCCTCATGCTACGTGAAAAGCATCACTCACCTGCGGACAGTCGCAGCGGCTGTTGTCGTGACGGTCCACGCGCCGCCCGCGATGACCTTCCGGCATCCATTGCACTTCCAGATCCCAACTGCCTGACGCTTCACGGAGTCCTGTGCATAGAGGTCAAAGTCAGTGATTGCGATCTTCTGCCACGGGTGAGATCTTGGAGTCATGTTGGGAACTTGCCTTGCCGCAGAACGTGCAGGTGTATCGCGCGTGCTGGGTGATTTCCATCTACCATTTAAACGCAACTTTAGCAATTATGTTATGACTTAATCATGCAAGCGAACACACCTTTTTTGACCTGCTTCCGCAGGGACGCACCGTAACGCTACAAGCCAGAAACGCATCCCATTAGCGCATGAACTCCCACTATTGATTCTTTTCCTGTTGAGGGGACGAACAAAAGATACTTGCCGTTCCGTACTTTCCGGTAACACCGACTTTGCGCGTACGTTTTGTCTGAAATTAAAGGCGATGAGCACATCCCAACTGACTGATAATGTTTAGTGGAGCAGTGACGCCTTACCATCTTGAGGCTTGGGGTTGTCGAGGGTGCGTCGTTGGCGTTGGGCTACTGTAGTCTGCTCTCCCTTACTTGGGAGGCGTGTGTAAGTTCGTCATGAACTGTACAGTTTTGTCAGCCACACTTTCCAAATCGAGATCTCTCTTCTCTGAACCACGATAAACTGAGGTACGCAAACAGAATTGACAACCCGTGTTGTTGGTGAGGTCAATAGTAAAGTATGGATGCATGTGTAGGTGTTGGTGTACGTGCCCATTGTTCAAGCTCCTCCGTAGATTTGGACTTCAGGTGGGTACGAGTGCATAGAACGAAATTTCTACCGAAACTCGATCAATTGACAAAGGAAGTCTCTTGGCCTTCTGTCCAAGGTCACCTAAGATATACAGGTAGTTGACTAGTACTACGCTTGGCTTTTTAAAGTTGGTGCATTCAGAAGTCTTCGTTTATACCCCACAGGCCGACCTTACAAACAAAGCAGAAGACAGTCGTTCTAAGTCTTCGTCGATTTTCTCAAGCTCCATTACAGTAGCGGACAGACCTCTTGAAAAAAGATATCTTTGAAATATGGGTAATCTATCATTCGTGCCGTATCATACTTTACGACAAAATTGTGATCTCGAATGCGCGCCTCTGACTCGCCAACTTGAAATTTGTCCCCATCATAAGTAACTCGTGATGCTTGAGAACACTCACCGGTACACCCATAATCCCCTGTAAATAGAACAATGTACAAAATGGAAAAAAAAAGCCATAAAATCATGACTGCTGTAAAGGTCGCACTCAAAGTTGCACAGAATCACTACGGCCAAGCCTGGGCTTTCACGGTGCTAATCCAAGAAGCTGCTGCATCAGGATATTCCCAGGTCATGATGCCGGCATCTGCAATCAGAGGATGTGAGCAAGATGAGCACGTTCAAGTATATGCAAGACTTACTCCAGCCTTGGCTCTTAGCCGTGTTGACACACCCTGCAAGAGTCGCTGGAGACATGTATCCAGTACTAGCATCGCTGGACGTGGCAGGCTTGCCGATGACAATTTTGTTTAAGCTGACTCCATTGGCGGCGATCTCGAAGACGGCTGAGCCAGGGAATGAACCGCCTGAGGTGGTGAGAAGGTTGGTGCAAGTGGTATATTCAGATGCACCCTCTGAAACCATCATGATAGATCAAAAATTGCATCTAAGCATATCGCGTGGTCTGAAAGATACGTACGGTTGTAGAACTATAGATAGATATCAATCAGGCGGTCAGTTGACTAGGCTTTGGGTCAGAGAAAGGAGGACTGAAGATACCTGGACATTGTACTATACACCAATTTGTGTGAGTTACTTCTAGCATCGGGCAGTCTGAGATATTCACTCACCCAATCGATGAGGCTTCCGACGCTCTGGTCAATAGCGAGGTAGCCGCCACCGCTCCAAGCACCAGCCTGGAACCTGCGTTGGTAATTAGAGACGAGCGAATTAATCAAGCATCAGATAGAATTTACCAAGGAGCAACAGCTAAAAGCGACGTTCATTCTCAGCATTAGGTTGTCTAATGAAGAAAGGCGACATACGAGCATGAGTGATGATATACTGCCCCTGAGGGAGCATGGTGCGAAGTTGCGTCGTGAAAGACTCAAGCCAAGGCTCGGCTGTGCCGCTCGAGCCGTCGAAGGCGCCAAAGTCCTAAACAACCATGTTAGTATGAGATATTCAACGGTGTAACCAGACTGCATTCCCCACCTCGTAATCGACATCAATACCGTCAAGACCATACTGGATGACCCAGTTCGCCATCGTATTCGCAGTAGCGACGGGATCTGCACCACTAGTGGTAGGAACATCTGTCGAACCAAAGGCCGAGACCAACAACTTGACCCCTGCGGCGGCGTACTGCGCTTTGATGGATGCCCGGTCGGAGGCGGAGATGATCTGCCACTCTAATGCTTGATCGGCCGGTCCTGATAAGAGTAGGAAAGAGAGGATACTTGACAAGATGCTGTGAGAACTCTTTTCGCGATCGCACGGCTACATAGCCGACTTACAAGACGTTGAATCCCTGTGATGGCACAATTGTCAATATCGACATCTGGATGTAAGGGCGAAGGGAGAACATACAGTGATAGCGGACACATTGGGAGGCCCATTCTCCCCAGAAACCCATGCGTCACTGTACAGAACAAAATGGGGTGCACTTGGAGTCGCACGAGCGGTAATGTTGCCTGTCATCGACTCGGAGTACACACTGCCGATTAGATGGAACATGACGTGCACAACAGCAGCCAAGTAAAAAAACGACGATTTCAAAGATACCATTGTGAATGATGAAGGGAGGAGGCACTGAGTAAATAAGAACTGGGAGTTGCTAGCGGACGAGAGGACGTCAATGACCTAGAGAAACATCAGTCCGATGCAATACCTTTATAATTTTCCGGTCCTTCCTTCTGAGTTCAGAAGAGGGTAGCATTGGAACGAAGAGTCGCGGTTGCATGTGGCACGCGTCAGGAGAGCACACGTAGCAGAATAACGACAACGTCCGAATCTGTTTAGAATCTCGGACAAGCCAAGGGATATCGCCTGAGAGAAGGTCACCCAAAGCATATTGGCGGTCGAGGGTAATGCGGAAGAGCAGAACAAAAGGCCAACATGAGAATGTTCTATTCAGACTGTTCAAGTCACCCGAAACAGATTGCTCGCAGTGACACTGTTCGATGAGAGTAAGAACATGAGTTACTAGGTTGACCAGCGAGTACGCAACATACCTCATTACGGAGGACGATACATGCGTGCACTTTCGGTCATCAGGGCGAATGCATCGGATATAGCGCACTACCGGACACCCACGATTGCAAAGTCGACGGCAGGAAGACACACAGAGACAGAACTGGCCAACAAATGGATGATAAGTACCACTGAAAATGGAAGCGCGAGGCACGTTCAGCATGCGGAGAAACTGGGGATGGATTACAATCGGCGAGTGCTGTTTTTCCTCGCCTTTATAGTGGTGGTATGCTGAAGACAAGATTTTTCAAGGGTGGTTGCTTGAATGAACATATATATGATGGAAACGTGGAGCTTACTCACCGTCAGTGGAGTACAGGATTCATGATCCCTCCAATGTGTGGTACCATGCCTGATCATGTATCATTTGGGATAACTGAGCCTCAAAGAACTTTGATCTTGGGACCTCGAGAAGTACTGTTGTAAATCAGGAGTGAACCTGAGTGAAACTCAGGATACTTACACGTGATGGAGGAGTCGATGTGCGAACACGCTGCTACCAACCTTGTGCCGTGTGTCAACCGTTTGCTAAAGCCAACGGCGACCAATAACACGCTTATCGTCTCTAACGATAAAGCGCGAGTACGGAAAGACTTCGAGCACGAGGTTTCAGTGGTTTCCATCATGCTTCTATACGGCTCGGCTCCGGGTCCTATAGAGGACAATCACCATCACATGATAGTATGGACGCACAAATTTGAAAAAAGAGCATGTCTCTGTGGCTTGAGAAAGGCAAAATGGCTTATCGGGAGGCGCAAGGTGTGAATGTGAACTTTGTTCAGGCAAATATTGACAGGTTTGTTTGATAGTCTGAAAAGAGCACAACACGCGTAGAATCCAGGAGCGTAAATATAGAAATACTGGCTGCTGTTGCCTATTGTGTCGCCATAAATTCAGCAAGGACCGTACTGCATGTAATGAGATCAGTATCTCGGGTACAGTTCTGTCTTGGTTCCTCATCTCACCTTGGCTGCCGACACGAATGCCTCCAAGCCACTAGCCGAAGCCTCCGGGGAAAATATCGAGCCACCTGAGTCAGGCGCGTACCACACAGAACCAACATCATTCTCTGCGTTCTTCCCATAGTGGAATGCCCCGGACGACTGCGCGCCCAAAAAAGCACTGTATTTTGCGGTGCGAGAGGTATCGTCAGCACTGTCGAGATAGTATTGCACATGCTTCATCCATAATCCCTATATCAATTTGCATTAATGAGTTCTCCAAATCCCAACTAGTTGACTCATATACACTCGACAAACCTTGAATATTTGCTGCCAAATATCAGATTGTGATAGATTTTTTTTTTCATTTCAAGCATGTTCTCGGCGGTCAAACTGACTGGAAAAGCATACCTGGTCGTGGTCGCACGAAGAACTAGTGGCATCATCGCATGATTCCTTCAGTATGCCGTTCTCGGTCAGGTGTGCAATAGCGGCATCCAATGTAACTTCTGCAGCATCGAGTAGTGACGTGTCGCCTGTAATAGCAAAGAGTGCTGCTAAACCCGAGGCTATCACCCCCTTAAGGGAGTCAGCTATGATACGCTTGAATGTCAAACCCATGCAGCGTACTTGATTATACGTCCATGTCGTCTGAAAAGAGAATAAGTTCACGTTAACTAGTTGAGTTGGACTGTCCCGTTCTAACCTGGCCATTATTGGCGCAAGTGTTGAAGTTCAGGCCGTCATTCCACAGACCGTCCGTGTTCCTCATGCCAGAACTATTGACTGTAGAGCGCTCTCCTTAGTTCAAGGAAAGAAAAACCTGGAAGGGGAGAATATCACGCACGCCAGTTCCAAACCTGCTCCAAAAGTAAGTCCCCGGTTAGGACGACAGGGGAAAAAGCAGTCAGACCTCACCTTGTTGGCATTATCAAGATATCTCTGATCCTTGGTCCTCAAATAGCCTTCAGCCGAAGTGAGCAGGAATAACTCGTTAGTGATAGCATTCTTGTACGTGTGGGCCGTCGACCACCAAACTGACACATATCAACAGGCTTGCGGGCTTGCGAAAAAATGTTATCACCTACCGCCACCGCCGCAATTGGTGTCATCCCATTGTCCCTCAACGATGCTGTAAATTGTGCTAGCGGCATTCTTGAAGAAAATTTGTTCCCCTTTTCATACACGAAGTCGATGAGCTCACCATAAAGGGGTCAATGGGTTGAGAGTGGGCCGCCCTGTAGTCAGCAATCTTCCACAGAGCCAAGATGATCCACTGCAAAGTCAAGAATGTGAGAGAGACCAATGCTAATAGAGGTATATGGTCTCACTTGCGCATCGTCGTTACTGCCACCTAAAATGGATTGCCAGTCAGTATTAGAATCCTGCGCGGCGGCCCCGATGCGCGAGGTATCTCCGACGCTAGCCCATGTCTCACTTCCTGCGGCAAGCATGAGGTTGTGAAGATCTTCCACTGTATTCTGCAAAGACAGTCATGTCGACGTGATCTAGAAATAATAAAAGCATAAACTACTCACTGAATCGGTCCAGAGGGATCCATCATTATAGTTCCCTGTACTGGCATCATAATACGCAGATTGCAGCTGGTTAGCTACAGTCTGATAATGAATCAGTCCCAAGACTTTGAATCGCACAAGCGACAACGACAGGATGGCAAAGGAGAATATATACAGTCGCGGTATCAAGTGTCGCCTGGCATTGGCGTCGAAGCATGGATCCGCGTGTGGGGGTTGAAGCTATAACGGCCAGCCAACTGAGTGCGAGCAAATGCCTCAATGTGGTCATAATTAGCAACAAGAGTGGATAAAAGTAAAACTGAAAGCGAATGGGTCAGTGAGGGTGAACTGTGGGGGAACCTTGAAGGTGTTGCCTGAAAGGTGATCAGACACTTATAAGCCGGCGGTACCAACGTGCTTGAGAGTATCTGAAGAGGCAAACCATGAGTAATAGCAATGAAGTGCGATCAGCGCGTGATATGAGCATCAGTCAACGGCTTGGAGAAGAAGGGAAGGAAGCTTCAAAATCCGGCATGATCCCATTGAGAAGAACAAAAGATGAGCGGTGAATGCACGTTAGGAAAGGAAGTACACGCGGCTGTAAATAGCCTGCCTAAGCATGGTAATAGATGAATGAAAAGTGGAATCACACTGTGATATATGAAGAAGGCTCGACTTGGGCTCGACCGAGCCCAATTCAAACTTTCCTTATGCCCCCATCGACTTCGTTACCTCCATCGATAGGCCTCACTGCATCCATCTCCACCTCTCCAGCAAGATCAGCATCATCCACAGCATTCTTTTAAATCCCCAAGATACCAGTTGGGCATAAAGAGTGGGGCAAGTATGGCACCACGCTCACGGCAGTGGCTAAAATCTTCATGAACTTCACGGTGTCATCGTACGCTGTTTGAGCACAAGTATTAGCAATTAAGTATACACTGTATACAAACGTACGCGGAAATAGGCAAGATCAGACAGACTTCCTTACCATGAATGACACCTTCTCTGACGGGATCGCCTCTCGGATATTCAAGCACCAGCGTAATGTCACCAAACAGAGCTGGCCACTCTGTCTCATTGACGTTTGGTAGATATTTCTCCAGCTTACCCGGCATGGTGTTCGTCCAAATCGCACCAGCTTCCGAAAAGAAAATCATGGAAGAAATATACCAATGCACAGGACTCTGCATACCTATTGCACCACCAACGGCGTCCCCAATTTCTGTGAGAAGCAGAACAGTAGCCGTCACCATCGCAACGTCAACATGGACTACAGAGGTCTGAGCTGCAACTTGTGCTATTGATGAAGCGAAAACGATAACCAAGCCTTGGGGAATTTGCGTCATGATGAGTTCACCAGTACTGTAGAGTACTCCAGCATTAGAAAAACTGCAGCTACGCCGTACGAGAAGTAGGAAGCATTTGCACCACGACTATAAATCATCAGGCTGACACCCCTGCGAACAAGCTAAACATAAATGGAAAGCATAAGTTTGATGCTGAAAGAAAGAAACTTGCAAGAGTCGAATGCAAAGACCTGCGACTAGCACGAACTGATAGTAAACCGTCAGCATAATTCATGTCCCGGGCAACCGACATGAACGCGCACCTTGTACCGCCGCAAGAAATATATAACCACACCGGAGTAGAGACCAAAGACTGGGAGCGCCACTGCCACTTTCTGCCTTTGGAAAAATAGTTTGTGTCGAGAAGAGACCTGCGTCGCCGGGTACGCGTACAAGATGGCTTCGTAGAGAGACAGCGTCAGACACCGTGCAAATGTACCAAACGGAGGGAGAAGAAAAACTTACCATGACTTTGCAACCAGTATGAACGAGTACAGGTAAGTGAAGATGAGATAGGAGTTCCACAGAGTCGAACAACTATTTCAGTATCACTCTCAATTTACATTTTTGGAGAGAACTTTACTCACAAAACGGGAGAAACCGAAGAAGAAAGCGCACACGACTGATCCGTCGAAGACGAAGCGACGTGCGATGGCGGGCCGCGATGCAAATCGGAATACCCAAAATCTAAAGACTGGGATGCAATGCCTACAACGAGCATAGCGATCATGGAACCTTCAAAGTGGGAAGACAGTTATCACCGAGTTCGCATAGCCTTTATTGTTCTTCAAACACTCCCCACGCACCATTTCGCCAGTGGTGGTCGGCGGTATTCGCCAGCGTCAGCGGGAGTAGGATAAGCGTAACGGATGCACCAAGAAGGACGAGCCCAATGAGATAGAGCTGCTCGAGCTGCCGTCGCAAGCGAGCGAAGAAAGTCTTCCTCTGGGAGATGGTAGGGACAAGTGCATCGCCGCTGTCAGAAACGGCGGCTGCCAGCTTAGTGTCAATGACACCCAGTCGCCTTGCCTTAACGTTCAGCCCATAAGGTAATGATGAGCGGGAGGAGGGTCGCAGGGACCAAGATGGCGAACATTCCATCTAAAAGGTGAGAAAATAATTCAATGCAAGCTATAAAGACCACAAAGATGACTTACATCCCCAATGCCAGCCACTCCGTTTGATGATGGCAGCCGAGATGTTCGTGCTGATGAAACCTGTAACGATGAGTGGAACGGAAACCATCGCAGAGACGATTCCACGCCATCTAAAGGTAGTAACGTCTGCTATGATGACTTGCGTGAGGAGCTGGAGACCGCTGTTCTTGCGCGTCAGCCATTATCAGGAAATCACACAAGAAAAAAACTGTTCGTACGTGTATCCTCTATCGTGTCGAAAAAGGCACCGCGTTAGAGAATGAGAGTGGCGTTGATGAGGTAGCCATGCGTGTCCAACTTACACGGCATATATGATAATTCCGCTAGCAACTGTCCCAAACTTTCCAGCAGAAGCGATGACGATATAGCATAAGCATTTATTAGCCAGCCACAAATAGGTCACAGGAAAGAGCACGTACCCACAACGTAGAAACACTGCCGAACACAATAATCGTGAGTTAGACTAAGGAGATGAATAAGAAAGCGTTGATTCATTGTTAGACTCACGAACAACGAAAGACATCCCGCGCGATGTCACGTCTGCCACCTTCGCAATGACGGGTTTTCCGATGGCAACTAGAAGATGCAAGGTGGTGCGACAGGTAGATTTGAAGATCGCAAGAGAGAATAATATGGGACGGGAATTAGTGGAGAGGCAACAGAATACATAAGAAAACGTACTGACCATGGACTGAGCAACTTGGATGGACCCAAGCAACGCCTGGCCCACCAAAGGTGGAAGTAGACCATACGAGATAAGTAGATGTTGTTGAGCCATCCAACGCATATATGAGCGACGCCAAACCGATACTACGCAAGTGAAATAGATAGCCGTAATGTATCACATGAGACAGTTTGGGGGATGAAAAAAGGTGAATCACATACGAGATAAACAAGACCCATTTCGAAATTCGAATAACGCCCGTACACCGTCTTGTGTGCAGCCTCGACCTTCTTCACCACCCGCGCGCGCGTCCGTCTCCTTCAATATCTCCCGCGCCGCGTCGGGGCTAAGCCTGGGCGTTCCCTCCACCACAGACCTTGCATCGTCTGACACCGGGACCTTGCGCAGTCTTGCGCCCACCATATTCAGGTTCGCGGGATACCAGCTCTGCAGTTTTTCGATGAAACTCCATGGTCGTCATTGGTCAATGAGAACGAAAGGAAACAAAAAATGCAGAGGGCCGAGCCGCGCACCAAGCAATCTGGAAAACCCACATACCTTTTGAGAAGCCTGCGGATACGTTGTCGGCGGCCTTTCAGAGCCTTAGCCGCTTGGCATGATTCTTATCAGATAAATTTGATCTAGCTTATATCGCAACATCTTATCAGATAGCCCCGCAAAATGAATACAACGCTTTTAACAAGTCCGAAAACGAAAACGACACTTCGTTCGGGCGTGCATTTGCAGAGTTACTGGATTGTGTGAATTGTACTGCTCTTTCTCTTGCATCACCCAGCGCACTTCTTCTATGTAATACCAGAAGATGCTAGTACAGGCTTAAATCCAAGATGCTTGTGAGATAGCCCGGCGCAGGACGCATTGACAAACCCGAAAAATTCCGGATCCGTCGTGCGAGTAAACTTGAGGCTCAACATATGAACAAAACTCGATGTCATTTGACGAGTCGAAATTGTTACAACACCATATAGAAATCTAAGCACCTGGTGGTAAATACGAAATCCCACAGCCAACAGTGCCCTCGATCCCTCCAAAGAGATGACAAGACCTCAATGTCAAGCAAACCCACCGACGCAAGAATCCACCAAAAGCAGAAAACGGCGTTGAAATTTCAGATAGTTCGGAAGGATCCAAGAGGAGCGGCTACTTGACGACCTGTTCCTGATGGGCCTCAAAGGGTTCAGACATAAGCACCTGCCGTAGCAAAGACTGCAGCGGCTGAATCGACACATGCTAAGCGCATCGCCCGCGCACGTAGCATACTTAGCTCAAGCTGGCCATGGTAAATTCTGGAGATCGAAATAGGTGAGAGTGCCTCGATCCGTCGTAATACGTTGGCGCTCACAAGGAGGTCAGATGTTCTCGCGACCAGTCACGACCACCATGTCAGTACCATGTCCTGATTGAGTGTGCGCTGGAAAAGAAGGGACTCGGAAGAAAGTTGAACAAGGGTCTTGGTAGTGCGCTGTCTCGAAGCCTCGATGCAGCATCATATATCGTGCCTAGGACGAGCAGGTACAGGTGTAACTCACCTTGGCAAGCATCCATGGCACACAAACCATTAACGTTGACTTAGCTATTACAAATAGTCGCGACATCACACGCGGTTTCATCTTGAAAAGTGAGAAGCGCGGACTGACGTGGGAGAGGGGCTTCACGAGAGAGCATCTAATTGCTCGACGTGAGAAGTCCACGGAAATTCTGAGGAGAGTATTAAGGCAGATTACGGCAGATCAGTGCTGTTTCGCAGTACTTCGCTCGCACCTATAATTGACAAGAAACACCGCAGTTCCCGTTACATGTTGCGACTCTGTATTTTGACGCTCGTGTGAAAATTTATGCGACCAGAATCAAAACTCAATGCATGCGTTTAGATGAGCTACAATGTTACTTAGAAGTCAGTGCTTCGAGATTGGTTGTGGTTGGATTTGTGATATCGACGCGCGCTTACATGATTTTGATACGGATGACGATGATCCATACGTATATTTACGCGGGCGCAGCGCGGGCCACAGATCCCGCAGTTAAGGGATACGAATGTCCTAATATGAAGACAGATCAGTGGTGGCGTGACGGCCAGGGGCTGTAATTTTGTGTGAGAAGTTTTGGGTATACATAGGGAGTGGCAATGCTCAATCATCGCGTAGAGTGGAGTACTGGAGCTTAAGATATGTGAATGTCGCGATCGTATGTGCATATGCTGCAGCTGAAGGCCTATTCAAGTGAAAATCATGTGGTTGATGGAAAGGAAAGCTTATATACTCTCCAGCTCTGTGGGAACTCACCGTCATACGTACAAGGTCAAATACCTAGCAGAGATGGCAAACAAGTACAGTATCTCGCAACAGAGATTGGGGTCAGGCACTCACTGAACTCAATCGCCACCGTGTGGTCACGATGTTAGGAACTCACCCACGACTTTGGGTCCTACGATGCAGCTGAGCAGTATCAATATTTGTTCCTTCCTTCTGCGTCGTTCGGTCGAGTCTATATCACCCCATATAGCATTAACTGTGATAACGGATTCGAATAAGTTCGCCATCTTGAGACCCCCCTGTTCTCTCTAAGAGATAGGCGCCACAGGATTGACATGGGAATGGCAAGGAACCAAACCAAAAGTGGAGTGCTCAGCGCTGCATGAAGTCCTGGTGCCTCGATCTGAGGGGAAGAAAGGGGAAGATAAGTGTTGTGGTGCGTCTAGATTTGTTCGTCGGCGCACATGATTCAAAGGTCGCAAACATATGTCTATGTTTTCGCTGGTTTTTCAGACCATCGACTTCGATTGGAGAGTAAAGCATTGGTGACGATTGGAGCGGTCAAGAGAAGTCCATTGAATTTTTTTCATAATAATAACAGTCCCTGCGTATATTTGCCGCTATAATACGGTAACTTGGTATCTTCAGCACTGCGGGAACATGTTGAGATCTTTCGCGAGACGGGAGACTAATTCACTCACATTCGCATTTGCTGAATTGATTTTTTCCGGCTGTCCTATTTACGAGACCACGGGGGACTCGGAAGGGGAGGCTCGATAGACTGGTGACCGAGTCTCAATGGCGTAGTGACAGACAAGTCTAGTACTACGATAGAGAAGCTCGGAGTTGGGACGAGTCGAAGGTCGACAATGACGCGTGACGCGTGACGCACCAGTAGACGACTCGATCGTCCAAATTTTATCGATCGCTCACGAGGGCGACTGGTTTAATCGACTGCAATCAGTTCTGGGAGCAAAATAATAATCTGTCCATTCCTTCAATTCCATATGTATGTAACGCTGTCAATTTATCCCGCAGTTGATTGATGGAATGGTTTCCCTCAGACAACAGACGCTGATAAGTAACTCATAAAGAGACGAGCTGTAATTCGAGTACCTGAAGGGGAAGTATCTTGCGAGATCGGGATTGAAATTAGTCTTGGCTTACAACCTCCGATGAGCGTAATTTGATCGCGTCCCCGTACGCGGGGCATGTGCCATGTGGTCCCTTCGCGAGCCTTTGAGAACATGACAAGTCGTGTGCCACATAACAAAACAAACCCGAGAGTTCAAGGGCGGACTGGGACGACTGGGCGTGGAAAATGCAGTCTTTGAGACAGCGATGGCGGAAGAGGAGCAATTGAGAGTGTGGCATGTGGTGTCGAGCGCTTGTTTCAGAGAATCCGAGCTCTTATCTGTGTCATTGAGTGGGTGCGTCTTATCGATATTTTTTTTTGGCGGTCAGGCACTTTTGGCTCCGACGATTTGCACCGTCAGTTATTTTATTTATCGCCCGGACCCATTGCTCTGGATTAGGCCGAGCTCTTCCCTCCCTACCTTCTTTAGCCTCCCTCATCACGCCCTCTCTGTCAACGACTCCCTTGC
Organism: Bondarzewia mesenterica; assembly: GCA_004802705.1. Classification (NCBI taxonomy): domain Eukaryota; kingdom Fungi; phylum Basidiomycota; class Agaricomycetes; order Russulales; family Bondarzewiaceae; genus Bondarzewia; species Bondarzewia mesenterica. Next base: position 14,682 of record SGPL01000146.1, read on the forward strand.
TGCTTGGAGTATACACCCATGTCCAGAGAGAACGAAAAATTTGACGCCGGCAGCGACCAAAGCCCACTCGATCATGAGAAGGGCTCCGTCCCCTACGTCGTCGCTGCCGACGAGGACAACCGCTATCATTTCGACACTCATGACCTCGATCGTGTCCAGCGTCGGTTGAAGCAGCGCCATGTACAGATGTACGTCTCTTCCGCAACTACTTTTGCCTTCTGAACCGGTCTTTGAACCCTTGGTTGTAGGATTGCCGTAAGTGACCACCGCTGTTCGTCAATCAACTCCCCTCCGAGCTCAGCATCCTGCCTTTTCAGATTGCGGGGACGATTGGAACGGGTCTTTTCCTCGGCTCAGGGTCTGCGCTGGCGGGCGCAGGTCCTTTGGGTGCTTTGATTGCGTACGCTCTCCTAGGCACCGTGGCCTACGCGTGAGCCCATTTCTAAATATTGTACTTGAATGCGTTGATCGACAATGGATAGATCACTATGTTCCGTTGGTGAAATGACATGCCATGCGCCCGTCTCCGGCACATTCCCTCACTTTGGTTCGTTTTTCTTGTTGCTCTTCAGGACGTCTGTTGATATTCGAAAAAAGCCGCTCGTTGGGTTGACCCTGCTTTCGGTTTTGCAGTAAGTTTTTTTTTTGTTTGAAGAGGTTTGTACTGACGTCTCTGTTTGTGACCGTCAGGTTGGATGGGTAAGTTTCTCAGTTGTATCTTCTGGGCACTCTAGGCTCAATGAATGGCATCACGGAAAATAGAATTATTTCTATGTGAGTTCTTTTATTCTGATTTTTTTAATTGATCAACTTCTTACATTCGTTCATCAGGCCCAAGCGTGAGTTTGTTCACGGACTCTAATTGTCTGTCGATTCTGGGCTCATATTTAAATTCAGCATCACAGTTCCTGTCGAGATCACTGCCGCTCAGATCTTGATCACCTTCTGGGACCACAATGTCCGTCTCTCTTAGGTTTTGAGTCGCCGACTGATGTTGATGAGAACCGTCTTTGTCTGCAGGATAAACATGCTCCCATTTATACTGCAGTGCTTTGCGTCTGCGTCTGCGCGATCAATATCTTCGGTGTCCGGTATGTTTCTCGATAATAATGTTTTCTTTTGGTTCTAATTTACCCCGTTATGCAGATGGTTCGGTGAATGTAGGTTTTGATTTATCACATATACTTTGAAAGTCACTGAAGCACATACTGTATCAAGCCGAGTTCGTCTTCTCGATTATCAAGCGTACGTCCATCCCACACTCAACTCAGGCTGAGCAAATGTCCTAATTCTGTCTCACAGTGATATTGATCACCGGCCTTATCCTGGTCGGTCTGGTCATTGACCTCGGAGGAGGACCCGACCACCATCGTCTTGGATTCCAGGTCCGTCCATGCCTGTACCATCTTCTATCCAGACTATGCTGAAGATAAGATATCCAGTTCTGGAGGAACCCTGGGCCTCTTGCGCCCGCCGGACTTGTTCCGAGCCGCTTGCCTCTAGACCGTTTCTTGGGTATTGTCTCCGTTTTCGTCCAGGCTGCTTTCTCTTTCCAGGGAATGGAGCTTGTCGCTATGTGAGTCAGTCTGTCGTCGTTGCCGCAAGCGCTTCGATTGACCTGAATGATGTGCAGAGCTGCCTCTGAGACCGAGAGCCCTAGGAGGAATATCTCGAAGGCCGTCCGTCGTGTATTCTATCGTATCGTGATCTTTTATGTTCGTACCGTTCTTTTTACCATCGCTTTGTTACTGTCTGACATATCTGATTTTGGTGTGCAGATTTTGGGCATTCTCATCACTGGAATGCTGGTTCCCTATGACGACCCCCACTTGTTGCATGGTAAGATCATGCATCTCTGAAGCAAAAAGCATCGACGGACTCACCCTCATTTGCTCCCCAGGCAACGGAACTGCTACCGAATCGCCCTACGTCATCGCCATAACCCGGTCAAGCATCAAAGGTACGAATACCTCATCTTAGTTAAAACAGAAATACATCCAGCTTACCTCTCACTGGATGACAGTCCTTCCCTCCATCGTCAACGCAGGTATCTTCACGAGTGCCTTCTCCGCCGGTAATAGTTTCTTGTTTTGCTCGTCACGTATTCTGTATGGTTTGGCGCTGCGTGGCCAGGCGCCAAAATTCTTCGCGAAGTGCACCAAGAGTGGACTTCCTTTGGTCGCCGTTCTGTTCTGCGTAAGCCGTCCTCTCTGTTCATACTCGTCGATGGTGCTGATAGATCCATGGCGTGGTAAAAGTCGTGCTTCTCATTCCTCGCCTTTATGAACGTATCGTCTGGGTCTGCAAATGTCTTTAAGTAAGTGTCAATGGCTTGCTTAATGCACAGACAATTTACTGATGATCATTCACTCTTATAGCTGGTTTGTGAGTAGCTTACATCAAGCGTGTTTATCCTTTCCTGTACTCACATGTTTGATAGGTGTCTCTCTCGACCATTGCAGGCTTCTTCACCTGGGCTTCCCTGAACCTGACTTTCCTCCGTTTCTGCAAGTGTCTTTCTTTCTCTACCTCCTATGACGCCCACTAACCGCACACACGCATCTAGATCGTGGATTCAAAGTGCAAGGACTTGACCGCACCAAGCTCATCTACTACAGCAAGCTGCAGCCATGGCTGGCAATCTGGGGTCTCTTCTGGACGTGCTTGTTCATTCTCATCAATGGATTTGAGGTCTTCTTCAACTGGAGCACCTCGCTGTTCCTCACGTCATACATCAACGTCCCTCTGTTCTTCCTTTTGTATTTCGGGTGGAAGATCTTCAAGCGGACAAAATTCTGGCGCGCGAAAGACATGGACTTCGTTACGGTGCGTCGTCTCGTCATGTTCTTTCTTCTAGATGTTGTGTCCTGGAATATGGATCGCTGATGCGTGGTGGTTTGCACAGGGTATTCCGTCGCTCGAGGAGACCGAGATACCCGAAGTGCCACCAACGACACTCGGGGGGAAGATTTTCGAAATCCTGTTCTAGTGTTGATGCCTTCGATGCCCTTGTGGTATGCCTTTGTTGATTGGCTGCCCCTCCACTTTGTTTATCGTTGCTGCTGTTGTAGAATCTATGACGTATACGATACTCCGGAATGCTTTCTAGATCGCTGCGGACTATTGTACCGTAATGGCATCCCTATCTGATGCACTCCAATTTAGTTTTCTCGACGACTCGTCGGATGTTTGAGACAGTATTTTTTCAAGGCGAAACGGTGGGTCCTCTCAGGTATCGGATGGGATCAGGAACTTGATACGTCTTCAATATTCGGAACATATTCCGTTACAGTGCTATACATACAGTATGGGCGGTTTGCGGGCGGTACTACAACTTCTTGTACTTGCCCTGCATCCACACGCGATACATCTTTAGCTGGCGTTTCCGGTTGACGATGAGACGCCGATCAACGCCCAGCTGTACGATGGAGAAAAGGGGATGTTCGGGGCAGTGCGGAAGGGGCATGTGCAGCAAACTCGAATGCACGGCTGCGGGTGCGCTTGATGATGCGCTGGGAGATGCCGCGGCGAGCGGTAATGGTGGTGTCCGGGGGCTTTCCGGGGCCGGAGAGCTCGAAGAGGGAGTGTGCAGGGTCGAGGGCGAGTCGATCACAGTGCTGAGTGGATCAGAGGAGACATCTGCGTCGTCGATAATTTCTTCAGTCGTGGTGTGAGTTTGTTGAGCAGGTGCGCGGGAACCGCTGAAGAGCAAGGCTAATTCATCTGCGTGTCATAGACGATTGTATGAGGGCCCTTGGAGAAAAGTGAGACTGGATACGCGGCTGCTCTTAACGCACCTAACTCAAAGAAGTATACCCTAGTTTTGTCACCTCGGATGTAGAAATTGTCATCGAGAAGGCGTCCGGATTTGAATCGTAGCTGGGTTAGATCGTGACGACCGTAGTCGCGAAAGAGGATAAGTCCACCGGGTTTGAGAATCTATGTTTGGATGATATCGCGGGAGCAAAAAATAAATAAGAAGTGTCACTCCGGTTGTTGTAGGTTCGGCGATACTCGGAATTTTACCTTGTGAACGTTAGAAATCGCGCGACCCCATTCTTGCGGATGTAGAGCACTCAGGACGAAGACGAGGACAACGATGTCGGCGCTGCCGGGCTGTATATCTTCAGGCAAGAATTCCGAGGAGAGGTCCCAAACCGATGCCTTAATGGCTCCACAGGGAGGAGTAGTATACAGTGGGTTATTCTGGGGAACCAACGGATCAGTGAACAAGCGTCCATGGACGATGGATGAGCCCACTTGAACGAGCTTCACGGCATGCGAGGCGAAGTCATATGCGTGGATTATGAGTTCCGGGTTTGTATTTTCAGACAGTAGGGGGAAGACGGAATTGCCAGCCCCTGGATAAAAGGGGGTGAATGAAAACAATGGANTGACAGGATCTGAAACTTACCGCAACCTATCTCGACGACAGTCTTTGGACCTGCCTACTTTACGACTNCTGTTACCTTGTACGATCAATTGAGCGTAGAGCGAAGAGGAACATACCGAGCTTTGTGCCGCGGCGACGAGTTCCGGAAATTCAAGATGCAACCTGAATTCTTGCTAAATCAACATTCAATTGGTCGGTTGGAAGAAGACTGCCATACCACTTCCTATCTTTGAAGAAGTTACTGGCATTCATCTTGTAGAAATTGTCCCTAAAGATGAGATGATACACATTGTTAGGCAAAACAAAGGGATGANAAAACGCATACCAATGTTTAGCTGGTTTCTCATTGTATTTAGGCTTGTCACTTTCTGACACGGGCGCAATCCTCTGCCGTGCAAGAGACAAAGCTATGGCCTGTTCCTGATCATCTGGAGGAGGTACATGGTCCCAAGCGTTTTGACTCCAAACATCGGCATCCTCGGTGAGGAATCTTTCCGCATTGTAAATACCAATGATTTCGCAATCGCAACCTTTTATACTTGCCTGGAGCCGAAGGGTGGTTTATCTGCGTTCAAATCATGGACAGAAGATGCCGTTTTCGACGCCGGTATTTCAGCAGAAGGGAGGGAAGATGTGGGGGCGGCCATGTAGGGTGAGGATATTCTGTTCAAAGCAACAAGACATACCTTGATGTGGGGTGACCGGGGGCCGGCTGCAGGCCGGATACTGGACGAGGGCGACAAAGCAGGCCTTCTTCCTGAGGCGGTCAGTACTCATCTCATCTGGACAGTGCATTTGAGTATACTGTAGCTCCCACAGTATTTGACCCCTTCCCCTTCTGATTTCTCTTTGCCGTCGACTCTCACTTTCACTACCATGTCCGCTATCGCTTCACCCTCCAATCATCCCCCTGGCGACGCGGACTTGCAGGAACTCTACAATCAAGTATTGGCTGGGTTCGCAGAAGAGTCGCCTACTGTTGAAACACCCCCAAAGTCTTCCGAAATAATTTCCGAGAGAACACCCGACCCCCGCTACGCACCCTACGGTGCAGATTCGACCGCTGCGAGACAGCCGCCCCGTGGTTAGTGTTGTGATACATCGTACAAGTCGTCGGTTAGGCTGTGGCTCAGGGTGGCCCAGTATTGACCTTAAATCGTTTAACAATCAGGACCAACAAGCCCGCGCGAAAACACTAGACCACTTCCTAGCCCGATGTATCAACAATCTCCTACCCAGCCGAAAGTTCGCCCTTTACCCCGTCCACCCGGAGCATCACCTGCTACGTCCCCCACACTTCCCGGCATGCCCGAGCCTCACCCATACTATGCTGAAAAGCCAGTAAAGCCAGTAGCAACACCCCCTCGTCTCAAGCAGAACGGAGATTCGTGCGTGTTGCATAACCTCATCGTGATTGCCGATAGAATTGACATTAAGCACAGAAGCGGCCGCTCATATATATCACCAGATGTCTCTCCTAGCAGTGGTGTATCCGCGCCTCCGGAAAGGCCACCTTTCCGTGGTCTCCCATCGGACCCTCGGCCTGTCAACCGCGCATCCCCGTCTCTGCGTCCGGGAAGTTCGCAGGGCACGCCATCACCAACACTTCCTGGGCATACTCGGCAAGCGAATTCAATGCAGTATCCGATGCCTCTCCCCGAACCTGCATCAGAGTCTCGGGACCTAACTTACGGGCAACCATGGTCTCCGCCGTCGTCAGGCAGGAACATTCCTAACGGTCCGCCTCCCGGGAATCCTCCAACATGGCATCAACAGCCACCTGCAAGACCTGCAGGTGCCCTTCCGCCTCGGATTCCAGGTTATGGTAGCGCTCTGCAAGCTCCCGATGATACGTCAAGGCCAACACCACCGTCATCTGGGCGCGAGTCTGCAAACAGCATATTCACGGGTTCTTCGTATTTCTCAGACGTCGCTGCTCCCGGTCCTTCTATGATCACCATACCCCCTCCCCCTCCCCTTCCTGCAGCTACACTAGGCGTCCCGCCGAGATCCGCTGCAGGAATGAATTCGGAAAAGCGAGTCTCCAATGAAGATATCTTAGCCACGGGAACCAGCGGATTTGCGCGTCCTATATCTGGCAGTGCGTACAATGTCTCACCTCTACTGAACTATCTTGAGATTTTTTTTCAGGCTCTGCTGGCAGTAGCCAGATCGTGGGACGATCGCAATCAACAGCGTCCACGGTATCCACATCTCGAAAAGGCCTTGAACGGAACTTAACAGCCTCAACGGTAGCGACGACATCCACGACCGGGACAACGTATAGCGCTTATGATCCCACGTTCGAGTCCTCGACCACAATGCAGCGTGGCGATTCTTTTGGCTCACAGTCGCACCACTCAGACGCTAGCATGCCCTACAACTTCAACAAACGCGAACCATCTATCACCATCTCCGATACGTCTGTGACGCAGGGAGGTTCCAGGCTCGCAACGGAGCTGGCGCGTACCATGGCGGCAATCAAGAGCCAGGAGGCGATGCAGGACTCATATCAGGATGAATACGACGAAGAGGAGTATGAGGAATACGAATCTGACGAAGGCCTTGACGTTTTCGTCAATTTCGCTCTGCTGAGCAATATCGCGGTGTGGCTGAGGGACAAAGTACCGAGGGGCACCCACGTCAAGGGATCTATTCCCTATCCGCGTGCCTTTACCGGCAAGGATATCGTGGTAAGCACCCATTCACTGCATTAAACAGCGTGTAAAACTTGATTTGTGTTTCAAAGACGACTCTGCAATCACAAATCCGCCGCGAATTGATCATCAACCAAGGTGTCGCCACAGGTGACCGCACGATCGCCCTGCAAGTCGCGCGCAGCCTTCAATCTCAGCTGTTCTTCTACGAGGTCGAATGGGGTGGTCGCATACTCCAGGATGGCGTAGAGGATGTATACATGTTCTTAGATGATCAGGAGGGCGGCGTAGAGGCTGCGCCCGAGCGCGAGGAGCTCCCGACAAGTGTGATCACTGTTCTCACTAAGTGCTATTCCCCTAGTTGTGTGGAAGGCGCACCGTGCTACTCGTTTGCCTGTCCACGTCGGCCAATGGTACGTTTATTTACTGACCGTTCCGTTGAGACTGGACCTCATCATGACATCTATGCAGAAGGACATTGTAGAAGAAGAAGCACCGATACCAGAGAACTTGGGAATAATTGTAAGGTTTGATGTTTTCTTAATAAGATTGGCTAAAGAAACAGAACATGGGGCGGCATAGGGCGATGGGGATTGGGATGCTGATCCAGACTTGCTCAAATCACTTCCAGAGAGCGAGATCAACCGTCAAAGGTATCTTGCATATCCTCCCCTTCCCATCCCCAACGTCTTACCGTTGCCAACAGAATCATTCATAAACTCATCAGCAAGGAGGCACAATATATTCGAGATCTTGACCTCATCGAGACTGTGCGCACTTCTATCATGATTTGCATCAGAATTTGTTGACCTCCTCTGCAGATCTTCATCAAACCTCTGCGTTATGCGGATCCACCCGTGTTACCATATGCAGAGCTTGACGGTTTCATAGATGACGTTTTCGGAAATCTCTTCGAAATCCGGGAGGCCAATCGCCGGTTACTGGAAATCATGAATGTGCGCCAGCGAGAGCAGTCCGTAGTCATCCAGCGGATTGGGGACATACTGTTGGAGGCGGCGACGGAGTTCCGCTTGGTGTATCCCACCTATATCGGGCATTTGCCTTTGGCCGAGAAGAGGTTGAAAGACGAAACTGAGAATAATTCAGAGTTTCGGCTTTTCCTTGAGGTAAGTATTGAACTCCTTTCCATGAAGGAGTCATACTCTAAAGTGGATTACTGACTCTGCGGCGAAAAGCAATGTGGTCGTCATCCAGATGCTCGTCGGATGGAACTCAAAGTCTTCCTCAATCGTCCATCGGAACATGTGCAAAAGTACGAGAATATCTTAGAGGCTATACGTAAAGAGACGGCGGAGGAGAATCCGGATGTGGATTACCTGGCGGAAGCCGGGCAGGCGTTCAAGAGCCTGCAGGTCGTGTGTCATTTGCAGACGTTCCAACATGCCATGGGGAAAGGCCCTACAGGCAAATATGAATGGTTCAACCTCGTCTCCGACGAAGTCAGGAAGGACATCCCGAAGCAGGAGCAGAAGCGGCAAGCGTAAGTTCCCTTGTCCGTGTCCGCTTTATCTGTGGTTCTTGACGTTGACTGCGATTCAGAATCATCTTCGAGCTCATCAAGGGTGAAATGCAGTATGTCAAGGATCTTGAGAACATTGACCTCGTTCGTATTGGTTGATCACGTGGATGTTGTGACACTCGTTGACGTCTGCACCATCAGATCTATGTCCAACCCCTACGCGAAGCCGAACCACCCATCATTTCGCGGGACAGACTGTCTACTTTCATCTCTGAGGTGTTCCACAATTTTGCGGAGCTCCACGTTCATCACAACAAGCTGCTCGATCGCATGCACGCCATTCAGCGTGAGGAGCACCCTGTGATCAATAGCGTCACTGCTGCTATCTTTGACGCTGCTCTGAACTGGCGGGAGGCGTATATGGAGTATGTGACCAACTATCCGATCGCGGAGTATCGTATTGTCGATGAGATGAACAATAATCCTCAATTCAAGGCTTTCGTCGAGGTATGCGTATCTCCTTCATCGGCTCGATTACGTTTGTTTCTCAAACAAGTCTCCTATCAGCAATGCACTCGTCATCCAGATTCAAACCGCTTGGACATGAAGTCCTTCGTCAACCGGCCCATTCCTCGATTGGCTCGTTATGAGCTGCTATTAAAGGGTATCATGGAAAGCAGCCCCGAAGATCATGAGGACAGGGGCAGCATACCGCAAGTAATCGAAGTGATCAAGTCGCTTCTGAAGGAAACACAGCCTGGCGTGGCTTCTGCAAACCAGAAGGTGGAGTTATGGCGCTACAATGCGAACCTTGTGTTCAAGCCCGGCGAAGCGGTGGTAAGCATTTTGATCTCATTGCAAGAAGGTTTTCCCCTGATGTTTCTACAGGATATGGATCTTCTGGCCGAGAACCGCTCGCTCATATACACTGGCAAATTACTCCGTCAGCCTGATAATGGGTTCGAATGGAGTGGATGGAGCGAGTTATTTGTTCTTCTCTTCGACAATTATTGTGAGCTGCGTAGCCTCACTCTTCTGAGTAGATTGGGGGCTGATTAATTATCTTAGTCGTCATGACAAAACCCAAGGAAAAAGATGGGATCACAAAATACCATGTGAATCGTCGGGTAAGTCAAAGCGGTTCTCCTTCTCATTTGGACAGTAAAATGATACACTTCACCAGCCTGTTCCGCTTGACCTGCTCACCCTAGCAAGCTTCACGGACGCTCCAACTCAACGCGGGAACGGCATTCTTCGAGGTTTGCGCGGAGGAGAAAGGGGAACGCCAAACGAATCTCCAGGTCCTATTCCCACAGCATCGACGACGCCGGACACGCCGGGAGACTCGCGTTTGGTCTACCCTTGCACAATCTTCTACAACGGAAGATTGGGCGGGCCGTGGACTTTGTATGCTGATTCGGCGCAGGCGCGTGCCGAGTGGAAGGAAAAGATGGAGGAGGCTATTGGTCTGCGCAAGGTGATACAGGAATCGAATAAGGTGTTCGAGGTTGAGACCTTGAGCACCGACACGTTCCTCGTCCCCTCTGCTCTGGCCAACCCGTCGAGCAGCACGTGGCATAGTGAGAATGCATTCACTGGCAAAGTCACATGTTCCGTTCCATTCAGTAAGGCTTTGAGATATCCTTCATCTGCGTGATCTGATGATATGTTCCAGCGACGCCCGACGGTCGTGCTCTGGTCGCTGTGGGATGTACGGAAGGTGTATGGATCGGCTTTCGTCACGATGCGCGGTGTTAGTCAATCAAAATTCTTCAGATGGTCAATTTCTGACTGAGCGCACCTCTCACAGCAATGCGACGCGTGCTACATGTCAAATTGGTCACTCAATGTGCCATGCTGGAAGACTTTGGCATTTTCCTCGTTTTGGCGGATAAGGTCAGTCGATGTTCTCAGTCAGGTTAAGCGTAGCGTTCATCGTGATCTGTCCAGTCTCTCTTCGCGTATCATATAGAGGCGCTTGTTCCGTCGTCACCACAAAGCGCGGGCACTTCACAAACCCCACAGAAACTCAATGGCAACAGGGATGTCCACTTCTTCAGTGTAGGCACTCTCAACGGGAGGACGCTCGTTATCTACATGAAGAAGAAAAATGTGTGTATATCCTTGCATTTATTTGAAGTATCGGCCACTCAAAAACAAATGCAGCTTGACAGTGTTTTCCGTGTTCTGGAGCCTGTGGTTGGCAAGATCCAAGAGAAGGCCAAGGCCCCTGTATCGCTAGGCTCTCGTTTTGGGTTCCGGCAGGCGCGATCGGAGTGGTTCCGAGTCTACAGAGTCCGTAGATTTTCTTTCGAAGACATGATGTTAGTGACTAACAGCTTATACCATCCAGGATTTCTTCTTGCCGTCAGAATCCTATGACCTCATCTTCTTGAAAGCAAGAATTGCCATTCTATGCACCAAAGGCTTCGAGATTATGGATCTGTCAGAGTAAGACTTTGATCATATCACATCGTTTCTACCGTCCTCACAATTTCGTCTATTCAGTTTCAAGAGCGTCACTATTCCTCAGCGCGACGATCCCCGTCATGAGAAGCTTGCCAAGCGGTGCGAATCGTGTCGACCGATGGGCATGTTCCGTTCGAGCGAAAACGAATTTCTACTCTGCTACGATGGTGCGTTGTTTCGTTAAGTTATCGTCCAAGTTGTTGTTTCATATCTCACTTCGACTTGCAGAGTTCGGTCTCTACGTCAACCGTCACGGTGACCCGAGCCGCACGAAGAACACCATAGAATGGGAGGGCACGGCAGAGCGTGTCGCCTGGCACCCACCCTACGTGCTCCTCTTCGACACCCGGTTTATCGAAGTGCGGCACGTCGAGACCGGGCGCTTGTGCCAGATCATCATGGGCAACGACCTGCGCTGTATCTGGGATGGCCGGGGGACCTCCGCGCCGCCACCGCTCCCCGGACCGGGCGGGATGTGGGAGGAGGGCACATCGCAGGAGGCGCGGGTGCACGGTGTCATGCGCGCTACCGAGCCGAGCATGTCCGGTCGCGCGGTCGCGCAGGCCGTGTTTGAACTCATTCCAACAATCCCGCTGTACGTCCCCGAGAAGCTATCGTCGCCAATGCAACAGACGGTGTTCCCCCACAATACCGCCGGCGGATCGCCCCCGCATTCAGGCTTCTGAAGCGCTTCAAGCACTCGCGGTGTCTGCAGGTGGTGGAAGTGGCGAGGTTTGAAGCATGGACCTCGATCACGTCGTTCTCGTCTCCCGTATGGATTTGGAGGCCCCGTATCTTTCCCGTCTCTAATTTCCAGGTTGATAGACGGCTTGCTAGCTGGCGCTGCGCCGATCTTCATTCGTTGTAACTCATAATAATGTTCTCCCATTTCACTAGTCATGTTCTGTTGTCATTTCATATGTGTATATTCGATTTCTTCTCAAATGTCGCCACGGTCCTGATTGCACTGCTCACGACAAGGCTGCAAGGCGCCGCGCTACCGACTGACCCACAACTGTGGCTTCCACCTTTGCTCAAGAATTGTCTTTCTCAGACTTTCTGACTTGGCGTGTATGGTCTCCGTTGCTCCGGCCTCGTCCAGAAAATAGTTGTTATTGATTTGATTGACCTGTAGGATAGTTTCTGATCGTCCAAGCTTTCTGCACATCTTGCACATCTGAACAATATTTTGCATACACCCACGACAAGTACAAAGGAACAAGAGTACTACCACCAGCATGCGATCATAAAACTGGTAGACCCACACGAAGCTCATACACGTGCATTTGGCTTGAACATCCACTCATACGGCGCAGTGCTCACCGGAGTCATTGTCGGCGCCTCCGCCTCGTTAAGGAAAGCAGATGGTTTAGAGCCCTTGGCGACAACCTGCACATCAAGCGGGCCCAACGTTGCAGAAGCCGATGACGACGAAGATACAGCAGTAGCCGAAGGACTCGGTGCCTCCTTGATGGCCGCGGCAGATGGAGAGGCAGAAACGGAAGCGGAAGCGACACCCAAGTTCGGCGAAGTTGTGGACAAAGGACTCGTAGTACTGGAAGCTGTAGCTTGGTTGTCAGAAAGCGATCCAGATGCAGAATTAACAGCAGGGCTTGATGCGGCCGCCATTCTAATAGGAGAGGTGGTTGAAGTTCCAGTCCAAGAGCTAGTCTGAGAAGATGAGTCAGATATAGCCGCTGCTTGCGCAGAGGTTGCTGCTGCTGTCTCAGTTACCCAGGTCGTAGTCGTAGTCGTAGTCGTGAACGTGACGTCTACTGTAGAAGTCGATGAGGACTCTTGAGCCACTGGGGAAACCTCTGGATCGTCGGCCGTGAAAACGAGCGTGACGTTTTGCGTTGACGAAGACACACTATCGGGGATTGAAGACGATGTAGCCTGAGGAGCCGCCGTCGAACTGCTTGATGCACTAGCGCTCGCAGGAGGAGCATCCATGTTTCCTGGATCAGAAGCTCCAGCATCGTTGGGGCCATCGTCAGAATTGACCTCAGTCACGCTCGCCTTGAACTCGTTCTCAGGAGTAGGCGGATCCACCCGAGCACCCTGTTTGTCTTGCATCCCGGATCCTGAGCCCTTGCTTCCGCTCCCAGAATCGGTACTGTTATCTTGTCCGCTGAACCACATCGGCCTCAAAACTCCAGTCTTTGGATTAAAGCTAAATAGCTGACTCTTGTGGGTACCAGGCGATACAGGCTGGTCATCGCATGCCTCTGCGGTGAGTGGGGCTGGGCCTGGGGGATCAGGGTCGAAGGTTGCACAGAATGGGGTGATCGAGGCGGAAGCGGCCAGAAAGACGGGGAGCTGAAGTGTCACCGGGATCTCACCACCAGAAGAAGCGGCAGCGGAAGAGGAAGAGGCGGGAACAAGAAAGATCTGAGTTTGATTTGTTCCAGACGCGTTAAGAACAAAGGGAGCGCCAGCTGCGGATGTACTCTCTGCGCTTGCCGCATTGTCAACAGAGGCGAGCACGAGAGAAGCAATACGCTGGCCCGTAGGCGACTCGGATACAGCGCTCTGCGAAACAACACGGTCAGTAGATGCGAAGGTTCAAGCACACTGAGACCTACCATGATATCTATGCGACCCGGTACACCCAGCATCGGATTAGTGCTTTCATCTCGCTTACCCAGCACTGGAAGATTAAATTGCTGCTGGTTCAAGCGTCGCCTTGAATGAGACACCAAGTACGACCGACCCTCTTCACCTGCTATTACCACTGTATTGCCGACCGACCGATCGACATGAACATGGTCATGGTCACCTGTAATGACAACCTTCTCGTGCCCGTGATGGTGTGGACTGCGAGCAACGTGACCCTGATTGCTGACCATGATGTTGCGATCGTGATGGTGGTGGTGGTGGTGGTGGTGGTGATCTGGGCTACGGCCATCCAGAACCTGGTCGAAACCGCGGACGACGACGTTCCTCTTATGATGATGATCGTGGTCGTGGTCATGATCGTGGTCGTGGTCGTGATCGTGGTCGTGGTCATGATCGTGGTCGTGGTCATGATCGTGGTCGTGGTCGTGGTCATGGTCGTGATCGTGGTCGTGGTCGTGGCCATGGCCATGTGGGCCGCGTTGAACGCGAACATGATCATGATCTCCCGAGACTACAACTTTACCGTGGTGGTCGTGGTGGTCGTGATGGTCACGGTGGTGATGAGGGTCGCGGCCGATGTGAACATGGTCATGATCGCCAGAGACAACTACCTCTCCATGATGATCGTGGTGGTGATGCGGACTGCGGTCAAAACGGACGTGATCGTGTTCGCCATTGATCACTACTTCTCATGGTGTCCGCCATGAACTCGAACGTGCTCGTGATCACCATCAACGACGATTTTATCGTGGCGGGGACCGACGTGAACCTGATCGCCTAGAGAAACGACCTCGCCTTGCTGGAACCCGCTGCTGCGATTAGGGATCCGACCCATGATACGAGATGCCCCACGGTCATAGCGAACATGGTCGTGATTACCGGTGACGATGACCTCGGGGTGATGACTGTGGTCGTGGTGCCGCTGCAGGAGAGTGTCGAGCTCGTCTGGATCCTCTCTGAAAGCCTCCGAATGGCTGGGTGAGTGTCGACGCTGGTCGCCGATATGTAGGTCGATCAGTTATACGTAAGAATCAAGAGGATCCCATGGACGATTCAGAATTTATTCGTCAGTTAAACTGTTAGATGTACATACAATCATACAACATACCTTTTCATTGTTCTTCTCCTCGTTCTTCCCACCTTTGGCATCTTTCTTGTGTTTTCCCTCGTCTTCATCGTCACTGCCCTTCTTGTGCGGCTTGTCATCATCACCATCGTCGCCCGTCTTGCCATCATCGCCATCGCCGCCCGTCTTGTCGTCTTCCCCTTGATGATCGCCATCCTTCTCAGAAGATTTGTCGCTATCGCCCTTGCCTTTGGGCGACTTTTTTCGAATCCGTGCCGTCATCTGTTGTACCATGCTTCTTTGCTTCTTGGTCGAGACTATGAGGAAGAGGCAACACGGGCACGTTTTCCGCCTTTGCCTCAGGATGAGCGGACTGAGAGGGATCATGAACATGAGCGGTCGCCACAGAAGACGCAGTCTCGGTACTGTTGCCGCCGTGAGATGCACGGGTATCGACAGCCGCCGACTCGACGGTAGGAGCTAAAGTCAAGACAGCAGCCGAGCACAGAGAACCAAGAATGACGAAGCGAGGAGCGAGAGCAACCATGGTGTGAGGTTTGTGCGGGGGCGTGGGTATGTGTGTTCAGATATGAAACGATTGGGAAAGACAAAAAGAAGGGCGTCACAAGTTGAATGCTCAAGCGAGAATAGTGTGTGCGCGAAACCAGTCGCGATAGAATGTGGATAGAAATGTGGAGAGTCACCCGGACTCTAAGAGGATGAATGTGAGGGGAATAAAGGGGGGTGGAGAGACATGAACTTCACGGACGAGGGGTTTATATACTCACCGCCGGTTTCAGTCTGTGTCTGACGTTGGCAGGCCCGATCGCCAGCCAGGACGCGTCATTGACAGACGCGTCTATCACGTGCCCGCGATTGGCACAAATCCCCTGGTAATTAATGTCATATTTAGCAGGAATCAATATTTCGATTTCGACCTGCATATGTACTGCAGGTGTTGTACGGTACGAAAGTCGGTCCTCGTTATGTGCCGCGATTACGTTATTCAAGAAATAGCCGCGACTCCATCGGCACCTCGTCTAGGTACTTCATTCCCTCAGAAGGACACTAGTCTGAGTACCGTCCAATGCCAGGATGACGGACCCAACCAAGGTGACTCAGATGACTGATCCGCTAGGTGGATAAGACCACACACGCATTAGTATCCCTCATTCCTGAATGATGTGTACACCTCGGCGACCTACCTCATTTCATACTGTTTAAAACAGGGGCCCAAGTCTCGTCTCCCGGATCGCACTTGCGCAAATGGTCATAATCATACCATGTGATGACGCTCGTAGACGTCGCGACGACGTTACGCTGCGCATACGACCATGCGGTCGCGTGGAGGAGGAACTGAGTGCGTGAGAGTGGAGGTGTGTGTGTGGACGGAGAAGATGAGACGAAGGGAGCGGGTTTGTGTGCGATGAGAAGCTGTGATGGGCGAGCAAGTGCGAGGACAAAACGTGATCAGTCAAGCATCATTACAGGGGAGGGGTGGATGCGGTATGCACGTACAGTATCAGGGAAGCGCACAGGACGACGGAAATTGACCTCAATTGACTTCAGGATGAAGGAGACGCCTTTCGCCGACAGCATCTTCTGCGCCCTGTCCTGACCACCGAGTTTGTGTCCAATCGCAGATATCCAGTGCATACGGCCAGACTCGAAGAAACGGACTGGTATTCGAACGCCTCAGTATATTCAAACGCGATTGATATGCTCAATACGCACCGTATCGCACATTGTTCACATGCCTTCGCTCGTGAGCTAGACAAGAATAGTGCATTCATACACAGACACTCACTGAAAAGCATCATGGTCGCCCCAAACAATGGGCTGGTCCCAAAAACTATCGGGGTCATATCCCTGCTCTGTGAGCTTCAAGCGACCCTCGTCCGCCGCAGACACGGGTTCCCCAGGTATTTCGTTGGGGTGAGAAGGACCATGCGTTCCCGGCTTTATATGATACGGAGAAGATGGGTCACGAAAGGCTTCTTGCAGATGCTGTGAGTCACAGAAACTCTCAGGTGAGGTTACGGTCCAAATGTGGGGTAAGGCATCACGGACCTGGATGGAACTCGATGAATTTCTTAGATGAGAAGATGCGAGTCTCAGTCTCGGCACGATTGGACGAGACAGGATGCATCGTGCAGAGAATCCAAGCATGTTCAAACTCCGTATATAAGAACAAGTTTGACGAAGGAGCCAAGTTGGCTTGACCGCAAATACACAGAAGAATCACATTGACATTGACGATGAAGCACTCTTGGGGGCACCGGCCCGCAAGATATCCGAGCTGCAGCCAACGATAACCCGTGAATCCAACCCAACCCAAGTTCAACTCGACGTTTGCAGCTGCAAGTATGCATCCGTGGGCAGCTCATCTATATAAAACAGAATCAAGGGGCCCTAGACTACTCAATGTACAATTGAGGCTTCCTTGGCCACCGTCTCAAAACAGACAAGAATGTACAGACCGCCTTGGTCTCCTTGTGTGAGCTTGATAAATCTTCTCCACAAGTAAGTTGTCCTATTGAGTATTTTGATTGATAGAAAATAATTTATGTGAAACAGATAATGTAGACCTCCGAAGGCTACTTCGAATTGGTAGATTCCAGCTTTTTCTTGACCTCAAGGTCTTCTCGGATTTTGTATACAGCCCGAGCATCCTGCGATAACCCGCTCAGTGACACAGAATGGAATTAGGTGGGTAAAAGGAGACGGCACCTCAAGAATGTCGAGATCAACATCGACAACCCTCATCTCCTCATCCACTCCCTCCATCCGCGTGATGGCACCTTTGAACGGCAACGAGACGCTCGAATGACCCATGATGCCATTTTCTTTCAGGCCGCCACAACTGAGATCATACACGCAACGAATCAGCACCAACATCAGGCTATTCATGATTGGTGTGATGGAAGTGACGAACTTGACAAAGATGACGCAGCATTCATTTTCGTACGCCCTGTTGACCACCATGCTGTCAACCCAGGCAGCTTCCCCCGAACCGCTGTAGCCAGCAGACAACGCAAGAGATAAAAATGAATGACGCGGGTCAAAGTGGGAACCATGAGCTTACTCGGGATCATATTTCTTTCCGATCTCGCCGACATCGTCGAGAAGCCAGCAAGTGGGCACGATGACCACTTCGACGCCTTGAAGCATGAGAGCGCGGAACGCTTCCGGCCATGCGAGGTCCCAGCCTAGGATGTGTAATGGCGGTATGTCAAATCAAATGCAGTGCGCGACGGGGATGATACGGACAGATGAGCAGGCCTGCTTTAAATTTCTCGGTCTGAAATACTTGATGGTCTTCTGTCGCGCTTTGTAGATATTCCTAGGAGCCAAGATTGAAGGGTCTGCTACACGGCGCATATTCTGGCCTACCTTTTCTCTGAGAGGTGAGTATGGTAAGGGATTTTATCGGATGTGTTTGACGCCCAGGCAAAGAATCACTCACGGGTGCCTGCAGTAATATGAGATCATGCAAACGCGATATCGAAAATCTGCACTCACCACAAGTTCTTCTTCCGATACTCTCCTAATACTTCACCATGCTTGTCAATATACCTCGCGCTAGACACGCCTTGAAATTTCAAAAGTCTTGATAGGATATAGAAAGGAGAAAACGAACGTATTGAACAGATGCTCATCGTTGAGGCTGCTCTTCTCGACGATCGTCCCCGCAACGATATCAATCGAATACTTCCTAGCCAGATTTTGCAGCATCTCTACCCAATGGCCTTCATCGGAAGCGAGGTGCAAGTGTTCGGCAATAACTCCTAAAATTGACGCCGAACGAAGAGATTAGTCCTTACGAAACTCCGGACTAGTGTGGTTTGTGCGCACCAGTCAAGAAGTACTCGGGGAAGACGATAAGATCGGCATGCTGCGAAGTCGCTGAAGACACAAACGACTCGAGGCGGGCGACGTTCGTCGAGACGGAATCATTGCTACCTTTAGACGGAGGCTCCGAGGCGAATTGGCAGATGGCTATGCGGAGAGGGCGGGGCATGAGGCGTCAGACACTCGAGAGCAAAGTCACGTTCGATAAGCAAGCACTCACTGCAGCGATGAAGGAGGTTTATGTAGTATTCCGGAAAGGTCCCAATCAGGAAGACCTACAGCGGTGTCACTCCGAGATATTCATACGAAAAGGCCTTGGTAGACTCGAGATAGCGACACTCCAGTAATTTTCACGGCCTTCCGACCATGCTTGAAGTTCGATAACGCGTCGACTCGAATGTCGACCATCCCTTCGGACGACTCACAAATATGGTAGTACCCGAGTACAGTATTTCCTTGTATGGACTTTGGTATTTCGCAAGTACTTACCGAATTTTTTAAGTTCTGTCCGAGACTGGTCCAGCTGTTGATTGAACTCATCTGGAAGACTGGAACTCATCATGCATCATGCATCATGGACAGCAATAGACATCTATAGACACGCATTTGGAACCGTATAACTGTCAGTAAGTGGTCTTACCTATCAGTATATACTGCCTTGACTTCTGTATACACTTGACGCGATCCAGACTGAACAGCGCAAAGCATGTGCAGTGCTCACGCGCACGCACATCTCATGGAAGTTCCCTTAAGTGAGCACCGCCAGTGTCCCCCTGAAGCTGAAGGCCTGACCGTTGCATCATCGGCGCAAGTACTGTACCGGATCCAACTAGCCCTTTCGCATAGATATGTTGTGCGCATCAGCAGCTGCTTCAGGAAGAAAGTCAGTGCACGAATCCGTTTACGAGGTGCGCCGTGATAAACCTATTTCAAATTGATGACTTGCTGCAATCTCGTGTACACTTTGGAGAATCAAATCTGTATGCCTAAGGCCTTCACAGCAGTCACTGATGATTAGCCCCGATATACAGTATACTCTAAAGCTGAGGTCGTGTACTTTGGTCGGCCAGTATGGACTCTGGAATATGTTTCTGACCGTGAAGATTGACCAGGTACATCATCATCCCGACCTGAAAATAGACACCTCGTCAGTGACGTAGGGTCTCACACGTTGTAGCAAAGTGCCTGCCTTGCACCCTACAACGATGGGCTATCAATAGAACCATCACAGTCCCTTATAATAATCTTGTCCATCCCACCCATTACCCCGCGCCGCCCTACTTTCCACCGTCTACTAAGTCTTGCAACCATGGGTTTCCTCTCCAACGTTCCCTCTGACGAACGTATTGACGGTCTTGACGTCGGCCACGATCAGTACGTTTCGACAACCGTGTATGGTTCCGCTCTCGCGGCGTGTGAGATGCCTCGTTTCGAGATGGCTGAGGAGGAGATGCCTGCAAGGATCGCTGCGCGCTTCGTGCACGACGAGCTCTTAATGGACGGCAACCCTTCATTGAACCTCGCCAGTTTCGTGACCACATACATGGAAGACGAGGCAGAACGTCTTATGCTCGAAAACTTGGTAAGCTATTTCTGGATCATACATATGTACACATGACCCGGCTATATTTGGCGCCAGATATTGTAGCATGTATGCTAGATAGCGATAAACCTAGGTGGTGACGGCAACTTGTAATATGCTCATTCTGACCCTCTTTGTATTCCTAGTCCAAGAACTTCATCGACGTCGAAGAATATCCCGCGCTGGGGGAGATTGAAAGCCGCTGCGTGAACATGATCGCAAGGCTCTTCCATGCCCCGCTTGATTCTGCTCAGTCGGAAGCTCTTGGTGTAAGCACCATAGGTTCTAGCGAGGCCATCATCCTCTCCGTCCTTGCCGCCAAACGGCGCTGGCAGAGTGAGTTCTCAATTCGTCTCTGCATAGCTCTCACATTCATGACCAATTCTTTCAGATATGCGTAAGGCTGCCGGAAAGCCTTACGACAAGCCTAACCTCGTTATGAACGCCGCGGTTCAGGTTTGTTGGGAAAAAGCAGCGCGTTACCTCGAAGTCGAGGAACGCTTCTGGTACTGTACCGAGGATCGCTACGTCATCGATCCAAAAGAGGCCGTTGACCTTGTAGACGAAAACACGATCATGGTTTGCGCTATTCTCGGCTCCACCTACACAGGCGAGTACGAGGATGTGAAAGCTCTCAACGACCTCCTGCAAGAGAAAAATGAGAAGGAGGGCATGGATGTCTACATCCATGTGGATGCTGCCAGCGGTGGCTTCGTCGCGCCCTTCGTTAACCCTCAGCTCGTGTGGGACTTCAGAGTCCCTCTCGTTTGCTCCATCAATGTTTCTGGTCACAAATGTGAGTGGCAGTTGTCCTTTAATTATGAGTATTTTCTCATTATTTGATGATGCACAGATGGGTATGCCACATCTCATCAGACACGGGCTGATTGCATCTGACCATCCCATAGCCTTGCTTATGCCGGTGTCGGGTGGGCCGTTTGGCGCTCAAAGGCTTTCCTTCCTGACGAAATCCTGTTTACGGTCAACTACCTGGGCTCACCTCAAGTTTCCTTCACCCTCAACTTCTCAAAATCTGCAGTCCAGGTCATCGGACAGTACTACCAACTTCTTCGCCTCGGTACGGTTCCCTCCATCTCTTTTTCTTCTGTCCAAATGAGATACTGATTTGACACAGGCAAATCTGGCTATCGTGCTATCATGACGAATCTGACGAAGACGGCGGATTTCCTGGCCGACATGGTGGCCGGGTTCGATGGAGGAAACAAGTTCGTCCTCATGAGCAAGAAAGGGGGAGAAGGTCTTCCTCTCGTTGCTTGGCGCTTGAAGAACAAGGAACATTACGATGGTATGACAATCCATTTTTCAAAAATCGTGCCCGTTGATCAGTGTTTACCATTCGCAGAGTTTGCAATTGCGCGGCAATTGCGGTCGAGGGGATGGATCGTTCCTGGTAGGTCACATTATCCCCTTTTTGTGATTTATCGCTCATACTCTTACTAGCATACACAATGGCGCCACACGCAGAAAAGCTCAAGCTCCTGCGCGTCGTCGTACGAGAAGATTTTAGTAGACATCGATGCGAGACGTTCATCCGCGATCTTACTGCTGTACGTCCATAGGCACCCCTTCTCGTGTCTAGGGACACTTGAACTGACACGTTCGCGGTCATTCTACAGGCCGTCAAGTCCCTGGATGAGATGCCAAAGGAAGTCGCGGACCACCTCGCCCAAGCTCACCTTCACCGGTCACATTCGGCGGCGAATAATTCTCACAAGTGCGTGCTTTCCCCCCATCCCTACCCCTATCAATTCCTTTGAAAACGACGCATGTGAACACTGTGCTTACTTCCCATCGGATGATAGGCATCCGTATCACGACAAGCATTCCCTGGCCGGGAAACATGGCAAGACGCACGGCGTTTGCTAGAGGGACAGATAGGACACAACATGGAAAGGTAAAGAAAGAAGGTACTCCTCAATGCGAGTGTAAGATACCCCATGACCTGCAATAGCGAATACGAAAATTTGTGTCTGAGCTTCCTTTCTGTGTGAAGCACACATTCGGGGCCACTGAAAACGGTCCCAGACCGTGGTACGTAGACATCTTTCTTCTCGTCTGTGTACAATGACATTTCTTGTGAGTCTACGAAGGCACACCGATCTGTTGATTTGCAGTCTTGTGTACAACTTGTGTGTAGTGTCTTTCTTTAAATTCTTAGGAACTGTAGCTTGCACGATAAGACGGCGCGCATCGCTTGAGTAGACAACCATTAACCAATGTCCAGAAACGAGGTTCGCACCGCATATTGAGGATCCAAGGTGAATATACATCACCTAAGATATGTGAGCTTTGATTCGTGTACAATTACAAAAGAAAAATTCTATCGTTGCCAGATGCATTCACACTAAACTAACAGGAGATTTGGGACGATAGGGGAATGAAAAGAGAGGTTGCAGGGGTCAGGAAGAAAAATGGTCATCACGCGTATAAGTCATCATCTTGCGTATCCTCCGCAAAACCTGCGTTGCCGCCACTCGGTGCGCTGCCCAAACCGGCGGCGGGAGCTGAACCGCTTTCTGGGAACTTGAAGTTCGTACCAAAGGAGCGAGATTGTTGCAAATTCTGCAACGGTAAATATGAGCAAAGGAATGACCTCTAGACGGACGGAAGACGACAAACCTGGGAGAACATCTCGTACCGCCGAATGTCACCATCGGATACTGATCGACGAGCATACTTCATCGCCTCTTCGAAATGATCCCTGCAAAGAGCTGTATTAGTATCGCATCGCGAAAGGTCGCAAATGGTCAGACATACTTCGTGATGACGGGGACGGGATCCTCTTCCTCTTCATCCTCCTCCATCTTCGCATCTTCACCAACAGCCTCCTCCTTGTCCTTCTTTTCCCTCGCTCGTCGGATATCGGACTCGATACTCTCCCGAATAGCGAGCTTGGCCGCACGCTGGCAAATCTCCGTCAAGTCGGCACCTGAGAAACCATGCGTGTTCTTCGCGAGGAAAGTAAGATCAACTTCAGGCGCAACAGGTGATTTGCGGAGTGCAGCCCTGAGAATGGAGAGTCGAGAGGGCTCATCAGGAAGGGGAATGTAGATGAGCTGGTCAAGGCGACCAGGTCGAAGAAGGGCGGGGTCAATCTGGTCAGGTCGATTGGTGGCACCGATGATGAAAACATTCTTCTTCGCGTTCATACCATCCATCTCCGTCAGGATCTGGTTCAACACACGATCACCTGCGCCGCCGGCATCTCCTGAAGAGCCACCGCGCGCCTTGGCGATAGAGTCCAACTCATCGAAGAACATGACACAGGGGGCGGCAGCGCGGGCCTTGTCGAAGACGTCACGAACGTTTGCCTCGGATTCACCAAACCACATTGTGAGCAGCTCAGGGCCCTATGGTGGTAATGAGTTTAGTTTTTTTTTTCTCCATTCAAAGTGAGGCAACTCAATCTTACCTTGATAGAGATGAAGTTCGCCTGTGTCTCGTTGGCAATGGCCTTCGCAAGGAGAGTCTTACCCGTACCAGGAGGTCCGTAGAACAGGACACCCTTTGACGGCTGCATGCCATACTTGATGAACTTGTCTGGATGCTCGACTGGGTACTGGACGGTCTCCTGGAGCTCCTGCTTGACCTTCTCCAAACCACCGATGTCGTCCCACTTGACGGTAGGTACCTCAACGACAGTCTCGCGCAGAGCAGAGGGGTTGGAAGCGCCAAGAGCGAAACGGAAGTTCTCCATGGTGACGCCGAGTGAATCCAGGACTTCGGCGTCGATGGTATCCTCGTCCAAATCAATGAGATCCATTTTTTCGCGAATCTGTTGCATGGCCGCTTCTGAGCAAAGCGCAGCAACATCGGAACCAACATAGCCGTGCGTATCGGCAGCAATCTAAAAGGCGATGTCAGGAAGAAGATGCAAAGTCACGGGTGTGGCATCTACTAACCTGCTCGAGATCTACGTCGTCAAACAACTTCATGTTCTTGGTGTGAATGCGAAGGATCTCCAAGCGGCCAGTGGGATCAGGAATGCCAATGTCGACTTCACGATCGAAACGACCGAAACGGCGAAGGGCAGGGTCAATAGAGTTCGGTCGATTGGTCGCAGCCATGACCACTACATTGGAGCGAGCCTTGAGACCATCCATCAAAGTTAAGAGCTGGGAGACGACGCGCCGCTCGACCTCTCCATTGGTCTGAGAAAGAATGAGCATCGCGGAAACGAACTATGGATCATAGAACGCACCTTTTCACGCTTAGGGGCGATAGAGTCAAGCTCATCAATGAAGATGATGGCAGGTGAGTTTTTCTCCGCCTCCTCAAACGCCTTCCGCAAGTTACTCTCACTCTCGCCCGCCATCTTACTCATGATCTCGGGGCCATTGATTAAGAAGAAGAATGCACCAGTCTCGTTCGCCACCGCTCGCGCCATCAGCGTCTTACCGGTACCGGGAGGACCGTACATGAGAATACCACGAGGAGGTTTGATACCAATCGACTTGAAGAGTTGCGGGTGTCGAAGAGGAAGTTCGACAAGTTCACGAATCTGAGCCATTTGTTTCCGACAGCCACCGATGTCATCGTAGCCAACGTCGCTGAGGTTAGCTTCCTCGTCCTCACGCTTAACAGCGTCGCCCTCTGATTGTAAGGGGTAAGTAACAATTTCAACGAACTGAATAAATGAAACAGACCAGTGTGGATAACAGTATCCTGAGCGACAATGCAATATTCTGCTGGGTCGGTCTCCATGACCTTGAATTCGACGGTCCTCATACCACCACGAACGAGGAAAGTGTCGCCTTTTCGCACGGGCCGGTAAGCTGGTAGCGCGAGATTCAGAAAAGTCTGGCAGTATGATTTAAACGGTAAACACACCCTCAAGGAAGTAAGGCTTCAAGTAAACATCGAAGATATTGCCACTAAGACCCTCGATGGAATCGTCGAAAGGCAACACGTGTATGCGTTTGCCGTACTTGATGTCAAGACATTGGTGAACGTTGACAAGGTCGGCCAACTTCACGCGAAGGTTATTCCGGGCAACTTTGTTGATTTGGATGCGACCTTCTTCAACGTCGTCGGAGCTTAGGCAGATAAGAACGGTATCTCTCCGCTTCTTTCCCCTACACCCCGCATGTCAATTGCCCATAATTTAGAAGGCAAAAAAATGAAGCCACACACCTCACGATGATCGTATCACCACGGAAGAGCTGAAGAGCCTCCATCGTCACTGGGTTCAAGGTAGCGACTGTCCGGGCTAGTGAGTTACGACCGCACTGTAGGCAATCAAATCAAAACTCACCAGAGTTGTCATCTGACGTTGCCTCGTCGACGATGAGTCGATTGGGGCTGTGGGTGCATAAAGTGGTGAGCATTGGACACCCTGCCCGTAACGCGAAAGTATCACTACGCACGACTTCTTTGGTCGCAAAATTGCGGTCGCAATATCATCAGGGTTCTGGGAAGGCGCGCCACTGGGATCCATGATGAAAGTTGTACAAAATTAGCCGGAAAGAGGGGTAGAAGACGAGATGTAGAGGGAGTACTTTATAGTGGATGAGCAAGAGGACGCGCGGCCCTTCGCGGTCGCATAACGTCGTCACAGCGTGGGAATATCAAGTCTCACTCTCGGAGGTTCCAGAGACTTCCGGATCCGTGACATGGCCTTGTAAAGCATTTTGAAGGTTATATTCACGGCTTCGCAACTTGAGAGTGGTTCTACTTGTAGCACATTCGTATACACAGTATGGTGATTGGGTATTGATCATTACATCTCATCACTCTCCAAGTCAAATTCCTCCTCAGGAAAATCGCCAACCTGCACTTTATCCGGTTTGACAAAGACGCCATACTTTGGTCTGCACAAAAAGTATCGCTCTCCTTGAACACTGTCAAACCAACTCCTGAGCACAGATTATCTAGGAAAGAGCTGGTGACCTACGATCCGTCATTTTTTCCAAAGGGCTCGTCGTACTCGACGCCGACCCAGATCCCTCCGGTGGTGCCAAACTTGGTGGGTCCGACAAAGCGCACAGTGCCACGCTTGTGGAAGCCCTCCTCGGTCGACTCGACCTGGCATCGAGACCCTACCGATATGTTCACGATCGGGACGGAGGTCTGTGGAGGCTGGTCTTTTGGCGCAAATCGCCCAACTTTGTGACGTTGCTTATATGCCAAAACAGAGTCTGCTAATTATCAGTTGGCATCAAAATTGTTAGGGATACTGTTTACCTTGTCGTTGTGCATATTGCTCATCGCTAAGCTCAAACTTCTCTACCGCAGATACATCGGTCAATTGCCCCGTGAAGGTCACAGAAGGATTCGTGTCTTCTACCTGCGATGTAAGACAATCTTTCCCAGAATCATATCAACAAATCGAAAAAGAGCCTACTCTGAGTAGTTGGAAGTCGTGTATGTCGTAGAACCCAAGCGGTCTTTGATCGTCATCGAGGACACTTACAGGTTGGACATCGATGTCCGAGTTGAAGAGCGCGATTCTCTGGTTCTCGACAGGAATACCGGTGATCAGCTCGAGCTTTCCCTACAGCAGGAGACGACAGAAACATGAGAATGCAGCGAGAAAGAGCGTGCTATCAGAAATCATGACCACCCAACCTTGAGCTGACCGATCGTCATGTGTGGGTCAAATCGACGTTCAGAGTGAGTGTCTGGTGAAGACACAAACACTGTCACAGTCTTCGACATGAGATTGAAGTGCTGGATCTTAACGGGGAGAGTTGCTTTGAGTCCGTGGCTGGCAGTCGAGGAGAAGGTAATTCACACCTGCCACATCCGGAAGGCGCATGATGTCACACCATCCAGTCAGCGACATTGAAAGGCTCTCCGGCATCGGACCGTCCGGCATTGAACATGCAAGGCGGAAGCAAGCAAGCTTGTACTTACCACTACTAGATTGCTTTAGATACCCCCTGAACTTCAACTTGCTGCCACAACATGAATGCAAGGCCGACGCTTTCCTCGGCGTCGCGCAGCCTTTCTTCCTCGTCTCTCAAAGACCGTCTTTCTAAACTGTCTGTGAAGCCATTGCGCCCGGTAAAGGCTTTACAGGCTCACGTCGAGTGAGTACACGCCGGACCCCCATTCCATTCATATGCCCACACCTATCCCACGTTTTCCTACCATCGCATGCTTCTTTCTTCCATACAACAGACGATGCCATCGACGTCAATTGGTTCCGGTATGGCTTGCTAACTGGAACCCACTGTTTACCGTGTCGCCACAGGTTTGTGCCTTCAAAGATCCCCAGTGCGCGCAGACTGCAGACGACAGTCGTGGCGATATGGTCGACGATGATTGTTACGACGACCTTTCTCTCTCTGATGTTGTGGTGCGTGTCTACGTCTCTAGTTGCTCTCCACAGATAGAATGCGGGGTAATTGACCTATGGTCGGTGTAGTTCGTTCCCGCCTCTCTGGCCGCTCCTTGCGGTCTATGCAATATGGATGCTTTACGTTGACAGTGGTCCCGAGAATGGCGGAAGATTGAGTACATGGTTCCGCTCTCTGTGGTTCTTCAAATACTTTGCGGAATATTACCCTGCATCGTGAGTGCATGTGGCAATTGACCTATCTTCTCGTTGACGGCTCATTCAGACCCTAATCGCGTTTTCCCGTTCTTATCTCTGAAGCTTTAAGAAAGTACGCATGTCCTATTGGATTTCTCATATATCTCAGTATCTGGTGCAAAGATTGGTATTAAATCGCCATGGCGTACGGCTTAGGAAATGGATCTACCACCAGATCGTCCTTATGTATTTGGATATCATCCTCACGGTAAAAAGTCATTGATTCACCAATTCTCGTTGGGAGCTAATTTATGTCTCCAGGTATTATTGGAATGTAAGCCTACAGCGTCGCATGTCCTTTTTCTGAATCTCATATCCGACAAGGGGTGCGATAGCCACATTTGCAACCGAAGGCACAGGCTTCTCTGAAGCATTTCCTGGCATTCAACCGCATCTCCTCACACTGGCGTCTAACTTCAGAATGCCCATTTACCGCGAAATACTGCAACTGCTAGGCGTATGCTCGGTCAGCAAGAGGTCTTGCTCAAACATTCTCAAAGGTGGTTCGGGACAGGCGATTATCATTGTGGTCGGCGGCGCAGCCGAGAGTCTAAGTGCTCGTCCGGGTACTGCAGATCTAACTTTGAGAAGACGGTCAGTTGACTTCTTGAGTGTACACGCACATACATGTTTGATTTGTTCCATCTCGTCGTTCTCGCCATTAAGACTGGGATTTATCAAAATTGCCATACAGCATGGGTGCGTTTTTGACTCTAAACGCTAGAGAATGACCTCTCATCTGAAATAATAGTGCCGACCTCGTTCCCGTGTTTTCCTTCGGTGAAAATGACGTGTGTCTTCATGAACTCAAAAAACCCTTTAGGCTTGCTGACTAGCCTATCATGCTGCGCACTACAGATATATCAGCAAATGCCTAACGAGAAGGGGACGGTTGTCTACAAACTGCAGAAGAAATTCCAGAATATTTTCGGTTTCACCCTTCCACTTTTTCACGGTCGAGGGCTTTTGAACTGTACGAGGGCCACTCCGACTCTCCCCTTGCATCCAAGCGACGATTTTACTCATCAGTCTCGCCTGCCTCATAGATAATCTCGGGCTCATGCCTTATCGACGTCGTATAGTCTCTGTCAGTGAGTAGCTGTTACACTTTCTGAGAGATTATGACCATAACTATGCATATACGTTCCAGTCGGACGTCCTATTTCTGTCATAAAAACCGACAAACCGAGTCTGGAACAAATAACAGAAGTTCAAGAAGCGTATATAGAGGAACTGATGAGGTTCGTACTTTCTTCCTTTCTTTGGACCGCAGCCGGACGCTTCTACTCATCATTACAACATTTAGAATATGGAACACTTATAAAGATGAATTCGCTCGATCTCGACGAAGAGAGTTAAGCATCATCGCCTGAAACATGGGGGGCACCCTTCATGGAGTGCAGGATATGTCACTTGCCCTGCATCTGCTTCTCAATTTCTGCTTTTGCTATTGTTTTCGTGCCTCAAAATAATAGGCACCCACGATTATACCACACCTCGATACACGTGCGCAACTGTCTCCGCATACTCAAAACTTGTTGATCTTTGTGACCTCCTTGTGCGCATCCACCATTGCACAGGGGCCATCTTTAGTGATCTTCGGCATCACCATTTTACCCGTATTCCAATATGGTTTATTTTCATCATAGTTTCAGATCATACGTTGAACTGCTCGACACTGCAAGCCATTGATCTTTTTAGAATTTTGTGGACTTTCCAAACGATATTTTGCAGCACGTATTGGGTAGTCTGGTCGGATTCTGGGTCGCGATTCTCGTCCGGGTCTCGATAAATTCGTTTCAAAATGATGAACAGCTCATGGACCGCCTTACATCATGGGAATGGAACTTATACACTGAGCGCCGAGAAGCCCTTGCCGCCCGGCGCTGTCAAAGACAGTATGCAGCAACATTGTTTATGAATTTATTTCACTCGCACAACACATATTTTCCCAGCCGAAAACCTGGAAACAATTAAGTGGGGGAGAAGAGAGCACCGTTGATCTCAAGAGTCGCCCCAAAAATTGAACAGAGACAGGTGATGGTAGTCTCCTTTGTCAAACACCCGAATTTATAACCTCGGCTTGCACTAATCCGCCCAAGGAGTCAAGATCAGGTAGGGAAGAATACACCGTTATGGCTCTGCGGAGTACACGTTTAGATATCGCGGAGTTAGACTGTCAAGTCACAATGGAACAAGAGGTCAGATGATAGATGGATTGAGACAGAACAATGTCAGGAAGTGAGATGATTTGGGATGCCCTGGCCGACAGATAGAACACACGCAGCGATTGACAACGTCTAAAAGAATTAGAGTATCTGTGCAGACCGTTGTAGCAGTTTCCCATTGCTTGATAAAGAAGGGAAGACAATGATTGCCAGCGAGAGTTTGGATCTTTGCGAACAACTCGTAGTATAGCGTGATTTGTCGGTAAATTGATCTTATCGGATGAAAGCTCTTGAACTCTCTTGCTAATGTTTTCCGCAGGAATTTTGTACTTTGATACTTGCTAAGAAAAGGAGAAGTAAGTGATACCTATCTAAACTACTGTATGTTTACGACCTGACCGGATGGGGGTGTGACACCGGACAGAGTGAACCCAATCCGGATGAGCGGATGGGACCCACAGGACTGCGGACATCCGGCAGGACATCCGGATGCCTCCTGTGGACCGTCGAGAGGAACAGATTACAATCTGAGACTTGAATCCTGCAGCAACCTGCAGCAATTCGGGTGGAAAATTTCCGCACAGAAACCCTGCCTTACTGTACCTATACGGGGTATGTTCAAGCTCAAATCGGCTGTGGCATGTCTCCAGAGCATTCGTCATAACCTAACCATGTCGCAAGGCTTTGTTTTGAGCTGACAACCATTCTATAGACCATGAAGCGTTGTAGAAGGCGCCGCAGGCCCGAAAAAAGTGATTTTTCTAGGCTCTATAAAATGGTATGTCCGATCCGGATGGGACCGGTGTGACCGCGGACAGGACACACGATTTCCAGCGGATGACCCCCTGCGGACGGCGGACCATCCGTTCAGGTCGTAAACATACAGTATTTCAGAAAATCAGAAAACACCCCGAAATTATAATCTTGGTCATGTCTCTTCTCTTAGCGGACATCTCTCGGTTTGTCATGATCTCTATCAGAAGCTTTACACCTGCAGCACGTATGCGTTAGAGTAAGGGCTATGATAAGGGGTCACATGAACTTACTATGGTTGTAGTCCACCGTGCAGGCTGTATCATCTCGTGATATCCGCAGAATATCAACATACCATTGTCGGCCGCGTCCTTTTCGTATCAGCTTCGCAGTGTTGGACCAAATGACTCACTTCACAAAACTCCTTCCAGAATTGACTGAAATCTCTTGCGTCTTTGTAAACATCTTTTGATAAATTGGAACCCTTCAGCGATGGCAGCAGCAGCATCAGCGACACTGGCAACGGCGCTCGCAAAGTCTTTTGATCGTTATTGGCAGTTATTTGATCTGCCCCAGCAGCCTTGAGCTTGACCAGTTCACCGAGATGCTGCTGCAAGTCACTTTCTGCGGCGAGTACGATGGACATCGTGATAGCGCATGCGGCTCTTCAGGACTAATAAAGCACAAGTCACCAGCGAATACACGCCTCCGTGGTTTCGGAAAGATGATGGTACCGACCCTGAATTCTTCCAACATTCCGGGGCCATCAGTTCGGCCGGACTCCACCCGTGAAAACAAGATTCGAGGATGCTAAGCAGCGGTGCGATACTTATCATATGGTCAGGATGAGGCATGTGCGGCCTCACCAGACACTATTACATTCAAGTTCCGTGACATATTTTGACTCATCGGTGCCAAGATAGGTCTCGTTCCACGAGATTCTTAAGAAAGGTTTGATCTTGTCCTCAGAAGTCTGACCATGAGAACCCCCGTCACAAAGCGATATGTCAGACGCATGATGCGAAGTCATTCACCCCGGTATAACCTATAGGGTAGACAGGTGAGTATTGATTACGTCTCGCAAGGGCAATATATACAGTAAGCCCGGATAAAACAAATCCAATGGTCATGATAATTAAATATCGGAATGCGCACGAAGCATGAGGCAGGAAACTCAATGTGCATTGCTGATAACATGGCACGCCAGCATAGTACATTCGTTGTGACCTATAGGAAAAGGAAATGAGTAGAATCGTGGAGCACAAAATGAACGCGCGAACGGTGAATGGAGAGATGAGATCTCGGGCAGGGCCAGCATTCAGTCCTCCGGTCGAGAGAACGAAATCGCCATCTAGCAGTGTTTAACTCATGAGCTAATCGGCCCTTCTGATGGAAGCCGCTTCTAAATATGATATAAATCTAGGATAACATTAATCACAACACATGGCAATGTTCGGACGTATAGTTTGGCAGCATAGTCCAATATGAGACGTCAAGATCAGCCTCGAATGGAACGATGGTGAAACCCATCCAGCGATGAGCATCATTATCCAGTCACTTGTTGAGAAGCAGATATCTCACCTCAAAATAAACCCACTTGACAATCAACAACCAATCTCAACACCATCGTAAGGTCCATCGTGGTCCGAACTGTCGCTGTCGAACAGATTTGGTTCAGCACCAACGATACACTCCGTCGAACTGTTGTCCTGGCCTGTCAACTATTCAGTAATTGCGTTTTCCAGCAAGAGAGCCAGGATAGCGAGAACATACCGGGACATGAAACCCATTCATTGTCCTCCATGATGTGAACCTCCCCAGCAGGGTGGACATAACCGAAGAATCTCCCCGGAATAATCGGGACGGGGTCCTTCTTGTTATTGATGTGTGTGAGATGCAAATTTGCGTCGATGTAGTCCGCAAACGCCTGATTCCCGACCTTAAACAAGCTCATAGGGTCAGTCACGATATGACCGGGCAAAGAAAAGAAATTAGCTACGCGAGGAAGACCATAGAGGATGGTTGTAATGGTAACGGAAGACGGAAGATGGAGTTTGAGATAGACGGAGTCTATCAGGCTTATGGCCGCACCTGCATCCGAGTGTCGTTAATATAAGTTTATAACGACCTCGCAAGGGGCTACTACAAATCAGACATACCGAGTGAATGACCAACGACAGTCACTGAGGCAGCGTTGTGTTCTGAAATTGTCTTCTGGACAGCAGCTAACATGTCTGGTGCTGCTCTGCGTCCGATCCGTCAAGACGGATGATGAATTCCAATGCACAGAAAATTGACTCACTTCGCCTGAGCCATGCCGAATCCATTATGGACCGAGATAGAGGAGCTGATGCCGGGGAATAACGTCTATAAATGACCATAGTCAGTACTTCTCACGCATGTAAGGAAATACAAGTACAGTATCCAGTGGTGTCATTAAGATATCACCATCTGTCAAGACCGGAAGGCTGGTTGACCAGGTATCAGTAAGCCGCATAGTATGCCATATACTTGTGAACAATTTACATCTGGCTGGTGTCTGTGCCCTGATGTGCCACGATTACGGTGCTCTGAGCAGGATCCCACCCAACATACCCTGAAACTGAATGAATATTGCATTTCGGGAACAGGATATCAAGGAAGGGGTGCCCACAGAACTGAACTTTGTCCCCGTCACCGCCAGAGGCAGTAGGCTGGAAGCCTGCATTGGCATCGCAGTCGGCTAATTCATGGAGGGAACGATCAAGCTCCTGAACGATAACCACATGAGTTGAACACACCTCCACAAGTCCACGTCAGAGTTGTTGACGGGTCGCAGAAGGCCGCGCCTGCAAAGAACGTAAATGGTTTAAAGGCTGAGATCTGACTCTGCGGAAGAGAGATGATAGACGTCTGCCATCGCTTCGAGTGGAGGACGGCACCTTGCACTACGGTGTCGACGAGAAATGAGGTAGCGACAAATGCAACAGCAAGGGCACGAGCAGCCATTGACAACAGACCTCTGGTGGGAGTATACCACTTGAAGGAACCTGAGGTGGCAGGCAATAGTATGGGTATTTAAAGCGGATCCTGATTCTGGAATGTCAGCTTCAGGCCTCGGTAGCTGTGAAGGCCAAGTCCGACCGTGGCATTCCGGGAGAAGGCTTTTCATGCGTGAAGCTTGGAGATCGTCGACACATTTTGAGAATTTCTGTCACTCAGAATGCGATTCATGTGGAGCTGAGAACACGGGAGCACTACGTAAACTGCCGGTGGGTTGCTGTGGGGTCAGCGCCGACAGATCATTGGGAATACATGGTAGTAAGTAACTTACAGTACTTGGATGACGCCGCGTCAGACCTTCTGGGCGAAATTGGCGTGGTCCGACAAGTGGATTTGATGCATCGCCGCGGCTTCAAATTTCAAGCATCAAGAGCATCAAGAGATGAATATGTATAGCTAGCCTTCAGGCCTTCAGGGCTTCCGCTTTAGGCTCGCGACAGTTCCACTGGCCTTCAAAAGCTTGAAACACGATACAAGCTTGACACAAGCCCTTCTAGGAACTACCGAGCCGTGTGAACAAAGCATTCCCAATATTTCAAACTTCGATGAGTGCAACATTGAAAAAAAAAATCGCCACGAATGTCCAGCCCAGTGGCCCAAGCAGCAAGAATGACCGAGAGTACAAAGCGACTGGGCCAAAGATTATGAGCAGTCAAACGAGCCAGTACTGCCAGGAAAAATCGAAAAGGGAAAATCTCCGTTGCCCTGAGCCTCGTTGATCTCCTTGATCGTGACCAAAGCAGAATCGACATAAGTAGCGACTTTGGTCAAATCCTGGGTCAGGGCGTCGCGCCAAGCCATGTGTATATCGTCTTGGCATATTTGAGGAATACGGAAACGACGGTTGGCAGAGCTTAACATGACCGATTGAAGATCCATAGTACGGTATAAGTTGTTGAGGAGGCATAGAAGAGGAATGAGGGATAGCTTGAAAATGAACGTTATTCGAGAATGGACTCACTGCGTCAGGTACGTGATGATCAATTGGCAGTCTTGTCTGACCGTATCGTTGACAGAAATTTTTAAATTGAAATGTAAAGGCGTGTCGGAAAAGCCGCGCAAACAGAACATACCAGGCCCGTATAAATTGCAGAACACGCCGAAGGCAGGGCTCTTGCGAGAAAATTACGTTTTGCACCTCATCATCAATGGCAATTCTGGGGTCACAACGAGAGGAGCGCGCCATGCACACACAGAATATGAACGGAATGAGTGATTAAGACTGGCCATGGAATGCGAACGGAACAGTTCATACCCTGATGTTTAGTATGATCTTCCAGAGTACGCGAGGACGGACGACGTATATGATCTGGCGGGTCTAATATCGGCAGGACCTCCATTGACTCTGACTGGGCCGCCGGAGGTATAACAGTGACGAGTTGTAATTAGAGGAGGGAAACAACCGTCCAAATGAAGATAGGCGAAACTCACATTTGCTCGCATTATAAGCGCAATATCTGAAGAATCCTACGACTCACATCGTATTGCAGCGTGTCCGACATTCGCGACGCGCTTGGCCTATACTATCCAGATCAATGCATGTGCGCAATTCAAAAGCAATTGGTCATGACGTGAATTACGATTATTAGGGAGCCGGCACTCACCGCCAATGGTGACACCCAGATATCAATACAGGTGCGTCAGTTGACTCGCCGAACATCAGCCGCGGAACAGATGTGCTGGGAATTGGATCATGGACAGAAGCCGAGCTGAATCGTGTGACCGGCAACGTCGCAAGGAGGAGACGCAGACAGAGAGCCTGGCAGGTAAGTATAGCTTGTGATGCGAACGCCGGCTGACAGCGAGGACCTAAAAGAATTACCAAATTTAGCACAGTAAATTCTCTCGCCAGATCGTCTGATGTCGGTTTTGATCCTTCATTTTCCTTGAGTCTAGATATGTACTTACAGCGTTCTACGGAAGCACCCCATGGATGGAAGCTGGTAGAAGTAGAAGTGCAGAGCGCACCACCACGGCAGGTTTCGATTACCTGGCCTCACGCACCTCGCAAATCCTTCTTGGCTCTAGCGGCTGGACAGTCTGGCTCGAGTGTCTGTCACACCCAACCAACACAATATAGGAAGGTAGGAACCTGTAACCTGGAGGGACCCAAGTGGTAAAAATGGGAGATGAACAACTCAGAAGCCTAAGTTGGGTGCAGAACGCCAGTGAGACATGCTTCGAACATACAAAATATGTGTGACATTGCGGAGGTTGCATCAAGCACAAGTCGACGTGACATGTATGTCATATCGAAGACTGAATGCAAGGTAGTGAGCATGCAGTGAGAGAGATTGGTACCGACCGGTACATGGGTGGGTCAGGACTCCTGTTTACGATGAGG
This sequence comes from Bondarzewia mesenterica, assembly GCA_004802705.1. Taxonomy (NCBI): domain Eukaryota; kingdom Fungi; phylum Basidiomycota; class Agaricomycetes; order Russulales; family Bondarzewiaceae; genus Bondarzewia; species Bondarzewia mesenterica. The sequence goes on from SGPL01000146.1 coordinate 50,665, forward strand.
ACAGATGCAGTTCCGAGAACCGCGAGATTATATCCGATCAACATCAAAACAATGGTCACTCATGGACAGCTGGTCCCTGGGAAGACCTGCAGACAATCAGAATCAGATCTGCTTGCTGCAAGGCATCGTAATCCGGAAGCCAAAGACTGCCAGTCCAAGTTCTCTGCACATCAATAAGACAAGGAACTGGAGCTCCTCGAAGACGTGAGGAAGAATCCAATAATTGCTGCATTTCAGAAGGTTTAATTCGGAGGAGGCTTGTACAGCCTATCAGTCTGTGTTCAGCAGAAGAGAGTATGCATATAGCTTTAAAGTTTTGAAAATTTATCGACCTTTTGCATGGGGTTGAACTCTGAGTGGAAAGATCTCGAGCTTCGAAGACGCAAGGAGGTTACAGAGCGATAGCCAAGCAGAATCCGGCCCATCGGACAGTCCAGGTAGATCGTTCCATTCGGTTCGTCGAGGGGATGGATGTGATGCGAGCCAGTTCAGCAAGATGTGATGGTTGGTTGAAAGATGGCTACTGCCAGTCACCAACAGTGGGCGAACATCACCTGACCGCGTGCGGCGTCGAGCAACATCAATGTATACTCACATCAAAGAAAAATATAGAATTTATAGCATCCAAAATCTACACACTTAATGTGAGCGACACGCACCTTGTGGCTGATATGAATCTTGTCCGAAAGCACAGACCAAATCTCGCATTCCAACGTTCACTTGAAACATCGCATCTGAGAGAAATTGGATGTACAACAGCTCACGACGCTATCTTCTGAAAGAGGATGTCAATAGAAAGAACGCTGAAGCATAGACTCATGAAAGCGTTCTGAGTAGATACTCGATATCATTTGGAGAAAGAACGATTCACCGAAAACCTCAAACCAGCTCAAATCGAGTTTAGGGCTACCTTCCACGTGATGAGGTTTTATTTCAAATTTTCCCTCCGTTCATTGAACCGTTCAGTGCCGCACCTCCGACGTGCGCACCCACAACCGTGACAAGCACTGCATTGGGCAGCAGAATTGCACAAGTCCCTTGCGCTGGAATTATAACGTTTTCCGATGGCAAGCAGTGATGGCGGGAAGAAGAAGGGTCAGTACATAATCTTTCGTTCACACATAATGATCCTACAAATATGCCACTCTACACAGTCGAACTGGACCCGACCCTGGATTTCTTCGCCGGGACAGTCGCAGGTAAGCACTGAGCTCGTCAAGCTCAAACACTGCCCGGGTACCCCATAAATCAGAGACTGAATCTAGTTTTTTGAAGGAATGGCTGCACTTTCGGTAGGCTATCCGTTTGACACAGGTGACTGCCATCTTGCGTAGCAGGGCCGGCGGCGCGCTGCCGAATCTAACCCAGCCTCCAATACCCACCCAGTGAAAGTCCGATTCCAGAACCCGTCCATATATCTCAAATACCGGTCCACGTTCCATGCCTTGTCCACCATCGTCCGCGAAGAGCGCTTCCTCGGCCTCTACAAAGGTATCACCGCGCCCCTTGTACGTCCCATCCCGTCCCCAGGTCCTCCGGACCCGCGACTCAATGAAATGAGGGGGCAAGTGCCCCTCATCGAACTCACTCGCTCGTGCGATGACATGACTTGTACAGGCTTCGGCGGCGTTCCTGAATGGTTTGGTGTTCGCGTCATACCGCTTCTTCATCAAGATCCAGCTGCAACACGAAGGCCAGATACCGACCTTGACGCAAATCGGCCTCGCAGGCGCCGGGTGTGGAGTCGTGGGATCGTGCGTACCTCGTTTCCAACTCCCGCTACGCATCCGCGCTGAGACATTTGACGATCGCAGCGTACTCACCACCCCGATCGAACTCATCAAGGTCCAACAGCAACAGTCTCTCCTCCCAGTTCCATCCCCCCTCGCCTCGCCGACAGCCCTCAAAGCACCGTCCGCGCGCGCGTCGCGCTCCAAATATTCAAGCAGCATGGTATTCCAGGGCTCTACCGAGGCATCACGGCCACGGCCCTCCGCGATATCGGTTTCGGCGCGTACTTTGCCGGTGTATGTCCCCGCCTTCCTACTCTCGCTCTAGCCAATCAATTTATGTTCACGTGCTCAACCAGTACGAAGCGACCCTACGCCTTTTCACACCGGCCGCCTCTTCGTCCTCTGACCCCGTCCTAAAAGGAGTTTCCGACGCCCTTGCCCTCCCTTTCATACCCCTCCTCTTAGCAGGCGGCGTCGCAGGAATCGCAGGCTGGGTCTTCACCTTCCCCTTCGACGTCGTCAAGACGCGCATGCAAACCACCTTTGATGGCACCGTGCCTCCACCCCCGCCAAACACCTCAACCTCCCCTTCGCCGTCCAATTTATCACGAGACGAACGACCGTACCGCAACACGCTCTCCACTATCGTGAACTCGTACCGCGCCGAGGGTGTCCGTGTGTTCTTCCGCGGCTTCGCACCTACCATCATCCGCGCGATTCCCGTCAACATGGTGACATTCACAACCTTCGAGAGCATCGTGCACGCCTTCTCATGAAGAGCGAAACCGCTTCGTGGTGGCTGTTTATCGATTATCCGTCGATCCTGGATGACTCTCACTGAACAGGTCACCTCTTACAATTTGTTCAGCGGGCTGGGCCAATCGTCCATTTCCAGAGGTGCCCAGGGCCAGAGGTACACACGTAGATACTTCGCTGGCCAATGACAAGCCAGAACCGCGGGTTCCCAACTCTCAATTCGAGAACGACACCAATCAGAGCCCAGGCGGGCCTCGGCCAATCAGAGGACGCACGGAAATATCTCCCCCACTACCATGTATTGACTACCTAAATAACTAATATAAAACATTAGATGTAAACTACTTTGACGACCAACGCTATTGATACAGCAGGAAACCATCCACGATAGATCTTTGATTGAGATAGATGCGAGTGGAGAAGATGGAGGATGAGTGGATGGTACCTTACACAGCCAATGCTCCCAAATGGAACCCAACGAGAAAAAAAGACCAGAGAACCCAATCGAAGGAAGAAGAAAGGCGGACGGAGCAACCAACGAGGATGAAGCATAAAACGATAATACCCTAGAAATTATAGAGTCCAAAACCCAAAAGAAAAGAAACGGCACAATGGCGGCCTAGCTTTCGTCCATATACACCACTTGATCATCGTACGAAGTAGTTTCGCTGTCTTGGTTGAGTGCGAGAGCGACGGTCTCGCCGCCCTCAGCCAGCGCCCGGCTGTAAAGCTCTTCGCGCTTTACTTCGTCTTGTGTGAGATTAGCCAATGACAAAAGCGCTTCAGCGAACTGCGAAAGGAATACGATGAGCACCAGGCGGGGCATTCCCAATACTTGAACATACCAAAGATCGGATATCTTGAAGGTCAGTTTCCGGGGGCGCAGACGACGCAGAACCCAGAGCACGGTCAAAGAACGACACAGCTGAGAAAACGCCACATATCAATCTCTGCGCCTACGAGCCCCATGAAGGCATATTGAACTTGACTTACCCATCGTCAAACCTTCCCTGGCCTCCTCCGCATCGTTACTCATCAGTACCTCCATCTCACCCCTCTCCAAGGCGTCCTCGATCTCATCCACTCTGGCGCTCCCAGCAACGAGCCAGCATCGACCGCGAGCGCCGGTTATCTGCGTCCTCCATGCGTCCATGTCCGCCTCCATTTTCATCTGATTGAACACTGAATCGGCCCACGCTGCCCAAGTCCGGCGCTCGTCGGGCTCTGTCAAGCGCTCCGCAACGCCGAGGACTTCGGAGGCAATGGTGAAGAGCTCCTTGGGTCTGGAGAAGGCGAGAGAATCTGGACTTGCGGGCGTCAAAGTCTGTGGGAGCGCAGTCTGAGGCTGCGTTGACCGTGAAAAGATGGTGGAATGGCTGTGCGTGTACTGCGGGTGAGGCATGTGGAAGATACCGCGAGAAAACTGGTCCACGGCGAGAGTCAAAAGGTCGTTTGCGGTATAATTGGACAACGACATGCGCCGCGTTATCGGGGGTCGGCGAGCCGCTATGGCGTGGAAGGGGGATTCGATCGACCACTTGGGATCGTCGACGGCCATGCGGGTCTCGGACGACGAGGACGCAACTGGATTGGCGGCCCGGTGTGTACGAGTTATTTTCTCATCTGCTAGGCAGACGAGCGTACGACCCCACACTATCGCCATACGCCAGTCCTCCGCATCGCCTGAGCGACCATCTATCTTACTTGGCAGGTTTTCACCTGTCTCGAATACATCAAGGGCAGATAGCCAATATGCTGCGGGTGCATCAGGTTCGCCTGACAGAGCAAGGGACGACTCTTGTGCGATAAGGTTGCCGAAAAGGAAAAGTGTAATCCCAAGGATGGCATGGAAGGCTGTGGGTAATTCAGTATATCTAGTGACGATGGTAGCGATGTGAGTGAGCATCTTGCACAAGACAGCGGTCAAACTGACTTTGTCGTCCTATCGACCGACCGACTCTGACGTCTTGAGGCGATTCTAGTTCCCTGGTCAGGGCCCCAGTCTCGGTAGAGACGCTCATCTGGAGGTGTCAATGTTTCTGGGGAACTGTCGGTATGTCGTGCAGCGGGAGGTGCTACGAAGAGCACGGAAGGGTCATTGTAGTACTCAAGAAAACGATGGCATTCGTGAATCACGGCGCGAAGCAAGCAGCTTGCTCCGACCGCATCGTCGCCTAAATCGACCAAAGGAAATGAGGTTACACGGAGGACGGTCGACGATGTACAGATACGGATATTTCAGACGTACGTTCATACTGTTCCGCTGCTCCAGAAAACATCTCCTTCAAGTCCACCCAGTCGTCATAATCACAGGTCAACTTTTCTGACTTGCCCCTCTGGGCTGTAGAAGTTGTTTCGTTCATTTTATGAGTGAGGCGGGTGTTTGTCGCATCGCCCTCAGGCTTGGGTGAGGGTGGGATTGGGGAGGAAAATTTACCGCCGGGAAGAAAGCAGTACTGCAGGCTGTCTTGCGACTCGCGGCGTTGACGTTTAGAACTATGTGAGTGGGCGTCGTCGTCCTCGTCGTCGTCCTCGTCGTAGAGATCACTGGGGGTATCAGAGTCGTGGGGACTATGAGCCAATCCGGGCGAAGAGGGTGGCAGATAAGCCGCCGCAGGATGCCGAGCCTTCCAAAGACCGCGGGGCCTCTTGTTTGGCCTATGAATGGCCTGCACGACCGAGTCTACGATTGTGGGCGCCATGGAGAGCGACACGAGCATTGATATATGAGAGAAAAAGAATGCGAAGAAAAGGCCAATACGCTGCGAACATCGTGGAGCGGCCAGTAAGTTCTTATATGGACAGGTCAACCAATCACACTAGGCTCTGGCCTTTTACAGATCCTGGGTGGATCCAGACTCTTCTGTTCCAGGCTCTCCCCCTCAAGCCAGTAAGATGCGAGCGCGACCGCTCAGGGCCCGCTGCACTGCAAATATATCTCATCCTATCCACTCACCACCGCTCTCACCTCGCATCCGTATGTTTCACAGTCCCCTTCGTCGCCCTCCCTTGCCCCATTTCTCAATCAGAAATCCCGTCAAGTACTCAAACACCTCCCGATACGCTCCTCTTCTCGATATGCTGTGATCACTAATTCAAGTTCCTCTCATCAGCCACCGCCCTACCGCCTAGAATCGGCACGCACCTATCCGTAAACATCCTGAACCTGAAATTACGAATCTGGCCCTTCGTCAGCATATCCAACAGGTGTGCCGAGTTTGCAAAGTGGACATTGTCATCGCCACTGCCATGTGCTAGCAAGTAATCCACCTTAGAAAACGCTCTGACGTCTGTCACTGAAGCATTCTTGTAACCGCCGGGGTTCCGGTCGGGAAGATCCATATACCGCTCCGTGTATATCGAGTCTGCAACACAGTCAGGTCGTGGAAAAAGTGCGAACCTAACTGAGTATCCGCCTACCATACAGTCGCCAACTCGTGACGGGCTACCACAGTATAAAAGTTTCATCATCTTGTCGTAAGAACAATAATCAGGATGACCCACCGCAACCGCCATGGCCAACGAATGAATACCTGCATCTTTTTCCACGACCTTTGAGCTCATGAAACCGCCATATGACTAAACAGCGATGCAGTTAGGTGACATTTGGATGAGAAAGGACGGCAACTTACCCAACCCCAAATGCCGATACGCTTCACGTCAACATAACCCTTCGACGCCCAAGCTCTACCGATGCAGATATGAGTTGCCGTGCCCTGTATCCACTCCACTCACTTCACCTACCGTGCGGCATTCACTTGGTCCTCGACCTCCCACCAACCAAGGTTTCCTTTGACTGGATTCCTCAGCTTCCTTCCCTTCATGCCAGTTCCGCGCCCATCAACGACCACGACGATGTACTGCAAAGAGCATGCTACGTAGTGGTGCCAATCACGATTGAATTGTACATTAACCAATTGCGAGCCAGGCCCCCCCATATCTAGCGGCGCAAAACACACGGCAACATCAGCATCCACGACAAACGGCATAACATTAAGAAAACTCACACGCGGAACAGCACAGGATACTTCGTCCGCCCGGAGTCATCCATGTGAGGCGGTCTGATTTCCACCGCATTCAATTCTGTCGCCGTCAGACATGATCACGAAACCAAATCATTGGCAAAAATGAAATGAAGTAGATACCGTAGCCATTGCTCTCAATAGTGGAGTACTGAATTATGGGCGCTTCAAAGCGGTTCCACGTCTGATTCAAAGGAGTGTTGTCTGTCAGCACGTAATTAAATGCTGCCATGTGCCAGCAAATCAAGGGTTTGGCGTAAATTAAACAAACACCATAGTCAAGAATTGCAGTGTAACTCACCCGTATCATTAGCTTTGATGATTCGCTGTCTTGGGACATTCGGTCCTTCATAACTTAACAAATAAAAACCGGCTTGAGGCGAAAAGTCAGCGGAATAATATCCCGTGGAGGTAATGTCCGTCAACGCCGTGATTGTGCTATGCTCGTCCGAGGAATCGGTATGAAAGGTCGTTGGGAGCGGAACGGCGTACAAGTGCCGCTCAATAGACGATGGGTTGGCTGCTTGGAAGTACCTGCGTTGATACAGAAGAGGGCAAGATTAGCATTCCGACGGAGTATTAGGAGAGAGGGGTACGTACACAAGCCCGCGTTGCGCGTCGACCGCCTTTATGCCTCCCGTGACTTCCCAGTTTCCGGAAGTGAGAAAGCGGGGAGTGCTCGAATTGGCGGGGCTGAAGAGCGCGATGTGGTTGAACCCGTCCTTAGTGGGCACGATGTCCAGATACGCGGAAACGCCATTCGTGGCGCTGGTTGGGAGGGGGTAGACAGTTTGCTCGGCCTCGATCCACCCATCATCGCCTTGCTCGCCGTCCTTGCCCAATTTACGGACCACGCGCCCAATGTCCTGCCCAGCTGCCCGGGTATCGTCCAGACTGAACAAGGCAATGTTCCCCTCGTCCGCGTTGCGGTTACTTTCCCTGACGATCAGACTGTTATTTCCCACCCATGCCACTTCAGTCACGATGCTGTTGTTTTTGGACTGTCGTCCATCCCAATGGAGCTCCAGTGTGAACTCGCCGCCGGTGACATCTTCCACCAATGCTCTTTCCCCTAAATATTTCTCCACGTCGAACACGTGTACAGAGACCAGAGGGTTGTTATATCCGGGTTTAGGGTATTTCATCGTCACCTGCTCCGTATATGGAATGACGGCGTTGGAATCTTCGGTGGGGTTATAAATAGGGAAGGTGAATTCATCAACGAGAGTTTCGTCAAAGGTGAGATATGCGATCTTGTTCGAGTCAGGCGACCACCAAAGCGCGTAGTCGGCGGAAAAGACCTCTTCTTCGTACACCCAATCTGGTACGCCATGGAAAAGTGAGGCGTTGCCTGATGTTGTGACGCGGATTGGCACGTTGGAAGCTCTGCAACATAAAGCATTTTCGGGAGGTCCTCAGTGAGGACTTGAGGAAGGCATGCAGAGGGACATACGATGGAGACTCGAGGACATATAGATCATTGTTCGCAACGTAAGCAATGCTCTCTCCAGTGGGAGACCATGTAGCATACGCAGTGACCGGCGGATAAGAAGGGGGCATTATCGGGCGAGTTACGTTAGTCTCTAAATTGTGTACATAGTAATTCCCGAAGCTCGACCAACGCCATTGCTTCAGGAGTTCCCTTAGATGTGACGTTCAAAAGTAAGAAACACGGTCCTTAACTTACCTTGAGGGTATCGGCCTTCACGAGCATGTACTTCATATCAGGAGAAAGTTTCCAGCTTGACCAATAAAGACTCTTTCCTTGCTCCTGCGAGTCACCGTATGGCATGATCAATCTATAGGAGTAGCCGAGATAATATAATGGGCGTACATCCTTCACATCTTTAGTTGCAAGCAAATTAGTTGTAGAGTTTGTCTTTAGATCAACCAAAGTGATGTAGCCGTGTTGGTTGAGGGAGAAGACACCGTCGCCAGCTGATAGGCGTTCAGATGTCCACGCTGCTAATGCCTGTACATGAAACAAACACACCTTCCGGTACCCAATTGACACTGACTCGTTCAGCCGCAAATGTACCGTTGAAGATATGGTCCATAGTGATGTGCTCGTTACCCCGAACTGTGCGCTTCGTCTCTCTGTACGACAGCGCAGCAAAAACACCGATAATTGCCGCAACGGATACCAATCCTGCTAAAGAGAATACCAGCCATCGCACGGATGACCATTCCTGCAGAAGAACGGATACATTGGCGCAGAGACGGTGATCGAGAGAAACACACGAACCCGGCGGCGACCGACATACAACCCTGTATCATCCACTTCCTCTGCTGTGATCTGACCGCGTTCTGCCTGCCCCGGTGAACTCGACATCGGCTTCTCCAAGAGCTCCTCGGATTCATCGTCCGAGCTTGGCGGGTTAAAAGGTCCGTCCTCATAGTACACAGGAGGCCGTGGTTGTGATCCACGGATTGGGCTGCGACTTACTGAGGCTACGGTATCGGAATCCTCGCCGTCATCTTGTACGAGAGGATCGTAAGTTGCTGGGGGCATGAAGAGCAGGCGTGATAGTTCTGTAGACTGTGTACAGACCCGTGTGCAGACACGCGCACGGCGCACGCGGAGGTTTCGAGTTACTCTATGTGTGACTGAAGCGAACTGAAGTGACGCATGCGTGACACTGACATCTCCGTCAAGAACTTCGGTCTCCATCTCTTTCGATTTACAATCGACATGTCTCGCCAGTGAACTATTACCGTGTACCTTCATCACACAATCTGCAAACATCAACTTCACACTGACTGTTATTCGTGACGTGTTAGTCCTCAATTTATGTCAAGCGATGGCGCCTTCGAAAACATCCAACTGGGATCCTTTACTGCTCATTTCCCAAGAATGTCTTATTACAACTTGATACTGGTTTAATTCGACTAATCTCGGTGAAATAGATTGTAGCCATGCAATGCCTACACTATCTAACACTCGCCGTACTGATTCCGCCATTACTTGCGCTGTTTGCCGAACCCTCTTCACTGGAATGCGCAGGTGGGAGCGCCAATGTCGGTAAGTTAAAGAACATCGTATTTCCCCCCGAGTCGGAGATGCATCAATGACTATGATGCTCAAGGCATGTTAATGGATTGGCGGGAAATGGCCGGGAGACCAACGTTTCGGCGGTTACACGGTGAGGACCGATGGAATTCCTTTACCGGTGCGTGGAGCGGAGGCAAGAAGGTCGCCGAGGGCGCGTGGTATGGAGGGATAGCTGACCGTTCAGACCCCTGGAGAGGCTGGGTGTTAGCCATTTGCTGGATGCTAGCGTGTGGAGCAGAGTAGGTTCAGTCACCTTTTCCTCGTCGTCGCGTCTCACTTCGATTCCTTCAGCATTTACTACTTATACTCCATAGTCCGACGACCACGCCTCATTTTAGATTTCGCTCTCACGCTTCTTTTCAACCACCTTGTCCTCACGACGTACTATTCCGCTTCATTGCCGACGTCGCTTTTCTTCTGGGCTGTCATGCTGATCGGTGCCGTACTAACGATCGTCGCCGCCGAACAGCTCTGCGTGAAGAGGGAGATGACAGAGGGGTTGATCGTCGCCACCGAGGTGCCCGAGGAGGAGGAGATGGAGATGGGGGATTTGAGGAGAGATTAGGTCGTGCTCGGGCATACTTGTCAGGCGAGGTCTCCTTTCGTCAACAAGCTCATCCCACAGAAATCTAAACTCCAGCCGATTTGGTTTATAGCGTCCCATGCGTGTATTTGTATTATAATTCCCTGAAACCACTGCCTTCTGCGCATCCTGACCTCCGTGCTCGATTGCCTTTTCGAGAAACTGTACAGGCGAGCTGCGAAGGTCGAAGCTGCCACAACGTCAAAACTAGGGATCAGGTGGTTGGTCCGCCGGTGGGCTTACTCCACTTCTCTCAACTGCCTTGCACGTCCAGCTGTGAACGTGGACAACTGCGCTAACACTCATGTTCTGCTCTGACCCCCTATGTTTCTCAGCCCAAGGCCATGTGAGTAAGGCCCGTACAGAAAGGCTTGAATTCCAATGCTTTGCGCCTATGAACTCCGTCAGTATGTCATGTCACGCGCCATGGCCGTAGAGGTCGAGTTCTCTCCTAACATAGACGTCGTCGTCGTTACACAGATCCGTCCGAGAAAACGACCCGTGTTGTATGACCTTTCAGTTGCGATCGTTTTGGGCATGGGAATGTACGCCACGTCGCCTGTTAGGCGGCGCATTGCACATCGCCGTTACTCGAGCCTACACGTTGGCTTTTCTGATTGAACGTGAGTACGGAAAAGTGGGAAAGTTGCTTATCTTTTTTGATCCCGCGCGTTCACGCTGACTTTCCTGATCTATCAAATTGCGAACTCAGATCTGCAGCATGTAAGTGTGTCACACTGTATCAGTGTAAACTGTCCGTAAAAGCCACGGCTGATATGATGGGCATACTTGTGCATAGCGTTCCCATGTTGTAACAGTCCCGATGTGTTGCTTTGATCCCCACGCACGTGGAATGTACGAGCGCATCATCTCACGACGCTCCCGAGGCTCGCCGAAGCAGCATCAGACTGCTCGCCTTCGCACTGGTGAATCAATGCGAGTAGTCGCACGTAACGGTTCCATTTCATGTGAGCGCTAGCTACCGTTGACGAGCGTGGCCAGGTCTGTTTCGGGCTCTCGGTTGTCGGCTTTAATGTTCCGGGGTCTTCAAGTGAGGGAGTGTGACATAGGGATCTCAAATACACACTGTCACAAGAGGCATTATTTAAAATAAGACACCCTGAAGAGCTTCTGAATTCAATCTGGGCCTTAAATTTTTTAGAAGTTCTGTTGTTTTGTCTGAAATTTGGTAGAAATCTAAAAAATCAGCAAGTCCGAAATTAAATATGGC